>WTSP01002369.1:0-12550 GCA_025331215.1 Actenoides lindsayi
CCGCCGCCGCCACCGGGCGGGCCCCGCCGCCCCGATTCACCGCGGGGAGGACGGCGTACGAAGCAGGCACACAACCGTAACACCTCACACACTCGCGGGGGCCGGGACCGGCCCCTCCCGACCGCGCCATGAAGGGAGATGCTGGCGGTAGGTCGGAGGCGTCGGGCGCGGCTCGCCGCGCGGCGCTCGGGTCGGTGCACGGTGGGCCCTGGCTCCTCCCCGGCCCCTTCCTAAATGGTCGCCGACCGCCGTGGCTCTCCTGGGGACGGTCGCGGCTCCCAGGGAGGGGGACGGGCGCAGCGAGAGGCCCCGCCGGCTCCGTGGGGGGTCAGGGGCGGTGGCGTCCTCATCGCCCGCCTCAACCGTCCCTACCCCGCGGTGGGAGGGGGCTCTTCGGGCCGGCCTCGGGGCCTGCTGCTGCTGGGCCTCCCCGGAGCCGGCGGCCAGCCTCCCGATCCCTGCCGTGGAGAGGGAGGGAGACTTCCTCCTGCTCCCGCCTCCGGGCTGCCCCCGCCGCCCCAGGCCCCTTCCACGTCCGTCAGTGAGGAGGAAAAGTGCCTCACTTCGCTACGGAGGCAGAGCAGGGCCATGGGGTGAATAGGCCTCTTCGTTTATTATAGGCCGGGGGTGCAGTAATTTAATGGGGTGGTCGTGGATGGGGCCGAGGCGGATGGGATGTGCTGTGGGAAGCTGCTTCCCCGAGGGGAGGTTTCACCACGGGGCTGGGGTGGTTGGAGAGAGTGGCGTACCTGGGCCTGAAGTCTGTTTAAAGTGCAGTTTCGGGGTCTCAACACTGTTCATTGAGCGAAGAGAGAGGTGCTTAACGTTTTTTTTTGTTGCTGACATCTTTTTATTTTAGCACTCTCAGTAACATCAGAGACGTGTTCCCGGGAAGGATGGAGGTTTCTGATGGCCTTTATGTGCAGATGTAGTTTTTAAGTCAGTCAGTTGTGATTTAGTTCGTTACCCACTGTTGTGTTTTGAGTCATTCATAAGGGAAATATAGTGAGAAAATACTAATTGAATGCTATTTGAGTTTTTGTTTTTGTCTTAAGCATCTTCAATTTCCTGTTTCATTACACTGTCCCTCTCTTTTAATTTCCTTCCACAGCAGCCGTGTCCCTCCTGCCCTTTAAGTGACTAACAGAGAAATAATACATTTTAATAATGAACTAAGTTTTTCTGCATAAGTCACAAAGTTAAGAAGCTGTAATGGAGGGAGGAGAAAACTTCATTTCTTTAAGTTGGTCTCTCTGGCTGCTAGAAGACTCCATCTCTCTGCAAGTTCATGAATATACCTTGGAGACTTTTAGGAAGAGTTGAGGGAATTTTGATTTAACCATTTGAGCTTGGTACTGTGTTTTAAAATAAAATTTTAAATCTGTAACAATCAGCATGTCCTTTGTGCTTTAGAAATGTAGAACCATAGTCTTCTTTAGCACGTCGGTTTTATTTTAATCTGAAATATGGTCCATCACAGTTAGTTCTCTTTAAGCTATACCTCTTGGAAATACAGCTTACTGTGTTTTGACTTATTTCCAGCTTCTGAACATTGCTGAAACCACGAACACTATGTAGACCTATATGGCATTCATCCAAACCCAGGTGTTAATTGTTTCACTGATGATTCCTTAAATGATGGAAAGGGAAGAATTTTGAATGGGAAGATGTTCTAGAATATGCAAATTTCATAAATAATTATTTTAGCAAAAATTGTAACAATGCTGAAATATAACCACTGTTTATTTTAATTTTTAATGGGCCTCAATTTAAATTATGAAAAGATATATATACAAGGTTCTAGGCACACTAACATGTAATTAGTGGTAAAACAAAATCCCAGCAACATTAAAAGAATCACTTAGGCAGGCATGCTGCCAGCTATCTGCCTACAGAGAAGTGCCTTTCCACCCCTGCATCTTTCTGGGAAGGATGCCCTTATCACTTTCTTGAAAACCCTGAAACGTAGATCTGCGGTATTCACAGCAGGTTACTGAATGTGGGATATTAGAGAGAGGATGGGTTGCTCCCTGAATCCTTCTCAAAGAATGACCTACTGCTCCCTACCCCTTTGCTTTCACAGAGGGCTACAACACAATTTCCGCCTGGAGATGAGTAGACTGCAAAACCAAATCCCAGAATACTGCTCTTGTACTTTTTCCAGCATGATTCTTGCTAAGCACACTGCTGTACATCTTTGTCTGCTGTAAGCTCTAAAGGATTTTCATATTAGACTACATTGCAGGAGACTGATCCCAGGGGCAGCAAGTAATGGGTAGGTGGCCTACAGTTGAAGTGAACTTTTAAAGTAATCTAGCTGTTAAACTGTCCTGCACATCCATGAAGAGAATATATGCCATTGGTATATTCTCTATGTATAATTATTGTGCATTCAGTGGCCGCCATTAAATTTTAGCATTTTATCAACCATGATGACAGAGTAATGTATAAGGGTATATTTAAGTTGTAGGACTTGGAAAGCTGCCTTCTTTCCATCCATGCTGATGGCCAACAAGTTGAAGGGAGACTGAGGGTGCTCACCACTCTTGTGCTTTGGTTTCCACTGAAAGAAAAAGCTGGTTATTTGTACAGGAAAGTAGCTGATTCATGCTTGGATGTGTCACTTCTTTCTGGATACTTGGTGAACTGGGACTGTGGAATGTGAGAGTGTACCTCCTTTTTACTACAGAAGTAGCTTTTGAGTACTTTGATCTCTATATGTAAAAGAAGTGGTGTTATGGAATGTACCATGGTGTCGTCTAGCAGCGCTGTTTGAAAAATCATCCTCAGTTGTTACTGTCTTTTACTCAACCTGATATCTTAATGAAAAATGTCAAAAACCTAACAAAATCTATTTAAAATTACGAAGTTTTATTATTGGGCTGCAACATGGCACCATGTATATACATGCACAGTTTCTTCACAATTGGATGTCCCAGATGTTAGAAGGTGGGTAGTAAAAAGGACTCGTGATAGGACATTATATGATAGGCTTTATATCTGGCTCACATGAGATCTGCTTTTGTATGCAATGTGATGCTTGATTCTGTCTGAGTAGATCTGAATTATTTCAGCTAGGTCTGAGAGGAAGAACTTATATGTAAGAAATAAATACTGTGTGAGCATTATCCTCAGCCAATAATAAGACGAGACTCAGGAGACGTGTTGGGAGCAAAGAGCTAAAGTCTGGACACCTGTCTTCAGACTAGATTTTCTGACATTGTCAGCCATAAGCAATTGGTAAAACTTCCTTCATGTGTGAATCCCAGTCCAGTATTTTTGTTTGGGGGTCCTGCTAGTAAGTACAAGAAGTCACTAGATGTTCTTTCTACCTGTATCCAAATGATTTGAAAATGTAAATGTAACTGATTTTTTTTGATATTTCCTTCAGTGTACCTTCTTTCTGAAGAATCCTGTTTGGTTTTAATGAATACTGAAGTTCAGTCAGCTATTTGCAGTGTACTGTGTTCTGAATAATGAAGAGATCTTTTAGGACATTGTATCAGATGCTGTAAGAATGTCATATAGAGAAAAAAAGTACTGAAATAAGTTTTTCCTTGTAACTAGTTATGAGTTAATAACATCCACAGGGGAATGTGCCATGTGATTGTATCCATTGCAGTTATGTCTTTACCCTTCTAAAATTAAATATGTCTGTACTGTCATGTATATAAGTTGCTCACTTCATATATTTTGCTTCATGAAGACAAATGCTGAAATGCCATTCGTCTGTACCTGCACCCAACAGGAGAGATGGAAGAACGTGGGGATGGAGGGAGCAGGCAATGGAGAATCAGCGACAATTTGCTAATGGGCAAAAGAGATGGCTTTTATTTTTCATTTAACCATACACTGCATACTATGGTTAAAAGCATTTTCTTCTTTAAAGTTAACCTGTAGTTTGGGTGTGGGGATTTTTAATGTGTAATATGGAAATGGGGTTTTGTCATCTTGCTGTGTGTACGGCTGTTCATGTCCTCTTTCTGTCACTCCTTTTAGCTTTCACAGATAGTTAAATGTTCAAAGGTAATTAGTCTCTTAGAAGTGTATGTGCCACTTTCTGTGTCCCAGCTCTGGGAAAATTTGGAAAGGGAGTTCACATTATCAAAGAAGAGACAATTAGTATTGAAGAGAGTGTTTGTAGGTGGCTAGCTCTGGGAGGACCTTCAGGAAGTGCTCGCAAGATCTTGGGTGATAAAGTCAATAGGCGGTGAGAAAGAAGTATGTTGGAAACCAGACATTGCTGATTCCAAGGATTTGTCTGATTTTTAAACTCTCTCCCTAAGTCATAGTTAGGAATATCTGCTTTATTTTCCTATTTATTTTTCTGTGTAGTAATTTTTCAACTTTCTTATTTGCCTACCATAGCATTTATAAGCATGTTTTCCTGACTTTGTGGTAGAGATTTCTTGAGAAGATTATTCTGTATACAGTGAGCTTGCTTTATAAATGAGACACAGATTCTCAGTTTTTGATGTTGTGTAGGATCAGCTACTTTTTAAAATTTATCTTTTGATTTTTGTGGGAAGTGCAAGCTTTCATTAGTAGGAGTGTCTTGTGGTTAGTGTGGGTTTCACAAACTGGGATTAGACCTTCAGACTTTTTTTTTTTCCCAAATACACAGTAGGTCTTAAGGTCACCAACTATTGTGCTAGCATACTTGAATTTCAGCAGAAGCTGCAAATTTAGTGGTTTGTGATAGTTTTGACAGAGTAGTAGTTGCTGAATGTACCTGCAAGTTCAGGGACGGAGAGAAAGAGAAAAGGCTGACCAAATGGATCTGAAGGGGCTCAATATGTGAGTAATTCTCTTATTTAGTTTTTTTTCCTTTAATTTGTCTTTGCTTCCAAAGCAAAGGAGGAAAGGTTTAAAAGCAAAGACAATACATTCCTCCCTGAGAAGGCTTGACACCTGCACTGTGGATTTCTATGGTAAAAAAAAATACTCCAAAGAAATGTGTCAGTGGATGTAGCCCCAAAACTCCATGATATTTTCTTGTCTCAAAACCTGTCTTTGCCATGCGCGCAATATTTTAAAAAACTCTGAAGCTAGAAATATATCCTAGAGAATGTATTAAGCCTTTCATCTTAATAAGGGGTTGTGATCAAAGTAAGACCTAATGATGTGTGTTGGAATCAATGCAGGAACTGCAGGGGTGGATTTGTAGTTGGGGTTATGGAGGACTATGGTCTGCCCATTATCACAGCTTGGTGTGGTGCTCACTGCATGTCACATGCTGGAAGGTGTTCATGCACAAGCTCCCTTCCTCCTCTTCATCTTTCAGCTGGTTCCTTCTTGCAGAAACAATTACAAAAGGGATTGTAGTCCAAGAGTTAAAATCCTTTCCACACACAGCAGAGTCCCAAGGCTGCACCAGACTTTGTAACAATAATAAGGACAAGCTAGTTGTTACATTCCTAAATGTCTCCTCCCTTCTGTTTCATTTATATACATGGTGATTTGTTTATTCAAGGACACTTTAATAAGAATTCTGATCTTTTTAGTCACAACATTTAAGTGGTGAACTGAATCCATTATAGACATCTAAAGTTTGTGATATTTTCTGTGCTCAGATCAATTAAATAATTAAAAAAAAGAGGCACTGGGTAAAAGGGTAAATGGAAATTTCATTAAAAGGATATGGCTAATCTTCCTACACATCAGATGTATAAACAAGCAATACTGAGAAAAGCATAAAAACAACAGCCTCTCTGTTAGCCAGTTGATAATTATCTACTTTTTTTCCCGTAAATGGACATAGCTTGTTGTTTAAAGTGTCATTTTACTATAAAAAGTCAGTAGTGGCTCTTCAGTGTTTTATATCCTGAGCCTTTTCTCTTAATTATTGATTGTACTTATCTTATTGATTCTCAATTTATTGGTACATATTTTTCTAGTTTACTAGGAGTACTCTCATAGCCATTACCAGAAATGGTAAACATAAAATTATTTTGTTAATTTACTGGTCAGCCTTTGACTAAGAATTTCCAAAAGAACATATTTGCAAGAAACATTTTAGAAAGCGCCTTTTTTTTTTCTTCAAGTCTTGAGAAATGCAGCTCCCAAGACATTACAGTAAGCTTCTTATCACTGTGCTAAATGTAGCCATTTTAAGGCTTCATGACCTCAGAAAGTACACCAACATCTCTCAGGCTTCAAGCATTTCTAGTTATCCTTTGGTCCAAGTACAGAAAATAGGTCAATACTTTAGGCTTAGGAATAAATAGGAGAAAGCAGTAACATTGCTAAAGAGAAAGAATAAGTAAATTCAGTTACGAGAAAGAAGTTGGGGCATGAAGCTTGAGTATGAACATTAAGAGAACATAAAACTTGCATGGATATTATTTCAGTCTTCATTTGTTAGAGAAATAATGTTCATTCTACAATATTTGAATATTTCTAGTGACAGCTTACCAGCTTTACTTATACTAAGGTTGCTATGACTGACCATCCAATATAAATGAAGATGTCAGAAGTTGTCCCTTATTTTGTGCCTTTATATAATTTCTGTATATTTTAAAAGATTGATTATTGCATAATGTCAGCTTCTCCATCTGAGAGCATCAGTCCAGGCCTCGACCCTATTGCTTTATGATTTATACAAATATAGAACAGTGATTCAGACTTGCTTTTGAAATCTTAGACAGGAAATATGAGATAGGTTCATATAGGCAGGAAAACACAAGTTCATACTGACAGAACAGTCATCATGATCAGGAGTTTTAGTTTACTGACAGATGTGAAAGAAGATACTGAAAAAACTTTGTAGAAGCTTGCAAGGACCTCGCATATGGAGCTCGTCATGTACAGAGAAATACCACGGGAGAAACTACAAAAGCACTCTTCTGAAAATATAGCAAAGGAATTGCAGAAATAGAAGCTGATCTCGAATTTGAAAGGGAGCAAATATACAAAGTAGGAGTAGACTGATAGAACTGGAAAAAGATGGTTAGGTTATATTTGCCATAACAGCCGAAAGAAGAGACAACCAAGGAGGCATAGGTGCATGGTGTTTGGACGTGAAGCAGAAGCCTGTGTGGGTAAAAAGGCCAGCTGAGACCAAGCACTTGGGTCTCTGTCCTGCAGTCCTGACGCCACTGTTTCTTCCAACTGATCAGGGACAGTGTCTATTGCATTCATCATTGTGATGCTTGGGCCTGTAATTACCAAGGCCTGTATTGACAGGACAAGGGGGCAACAGTTCTAAACTGAAAGAGGGAAGATTCAAGTCGGACAAAAGGAAGAAATTCTTTACTGTGGAGGTGGTGAGATACTGGAACAGGGTCCTGAGAAGCTGTGGATGCCCCATCATTGGAAGTGTTTAAGGTTAGGTTGGAGGGGGCTTTAAGCAACCTGATCTAGTGAAAGATGTCCCTGCCCATAGCAGGGGGGTTGGATTAGATGAATTTTGAAGGTCTCTTCCAACCTAAACCGCTCTATCATTATACTTTATACTAATTTTGACAAACTTTTCAAACGACACTTGATTCTGAGTAAAGGTCCAGACCAGTGTCCCAAGATCTTGCTTTCTCCTTCACCCTCACTCTCACAAAAAACAGTCCCTAGGGGATTATATTTCATGGGAAAACTATTACTCCTTAGGAGAGTGTATCTTCTTCATCTCTTTGGATTTATTTAAACTCTGGGATCCTTGAACTGTGTCTGTGGGAAAGTCAATAGTAAGATCTAACTCACCTTACTGCTCTTGTGGTGTGTCCACTAGTTGTGCCTTACATCACTGAGCATGCAGAAGGCTCAGTCACTGCCACCCACGCAGGAATGTCCAGACGTGGCCTGACCTTGTGGAAATGACACATTTTCCTCAGCTCTTCCATGTGCCAACACAAGCTCCAGAGACAGCCAACTGTCTGGCTGTTGGATAGATAATTGCTAACAGTAAAAAAAAAAAAAAAAAAAGTATTAGAAAAATACACATTAATAGTAGTTTTAATAGCAAAAAGGCTCTTCTGAGATCAGTAAAGAACATTAGCATCTGTTGGCTGCTTAACATTGCCTGTTTGCCTTTGGCATGTTGGGCTTTATCTTAGCCTAGTGTAATAAATGGAAATGTCACTGTTAAATTAAATGGCTCCAGGTCAAATCCATCCAATGATTACTTTGGGTTTAAGTCCACCGCAATAGCATTCTTTGCATATTGGTACAAATTTTCTCTCAGCATTGCTAAGTTTCTGGTAATTGATTGTGTTGCATACCTTTATGTAAATTTTTATAAACTAAAGAGAATCATGTCAGTGATTTATATAGGCAAAGCTTTCTAATGAAATAAAGATCCTCGTTGTAAGTACAATAGCAGTCTGCATGTAAACAAAATGCTTTAGGTTATTTATAAAACTGTTTAAAATTTATTATAAAATGGTTTTAGTGAATTAATGTCTTCTCCTTTTTTCTCCTCAAGGAGTTTTCATGATTATAGATAATAAAAGTTAACTTCAGGATGCTAAAAAGGAAACAAAGTTCAAGGGTGGAAGCCCAGCCAGTTACAGATTTTGGTCCCGATGAATCATTGTCAGACAACGCAGATATTCTGTGGATTAACAAACCAGTAGGTATCTCTTTCTGTGGTTACTAATTTTAAGTTAAATGTAACTTGTATTGTGGAAATGTAACTTCAGCAAAAGATTCTGAAATACATATTTGTCAGAAATAAGTATTGAGCTATGGTTGCTAATCTTACCAGTTCTTTGTAATTTTTTTTTTTTTTTTCCAAAAAGTCCCAAACTAAGTAAAAAGGTTTCTTTTGCTTGTTGCGTACTGATGGGGGATGATCAAGCAGTGTTTGCCAATCAGTTCATCTATTGTTTTATTTTTCTTTTTAAACAGCCATCCTTTCAATGTCTTTGGTTCCTAACATGTTTATTGAAATGAGAAATTAAGTTTATAAAATGAGCTTTTGAAAAGGCTGTTAAAAGAAGCATGTTGTTGCTAAAGTGTGAGCCAACAGTTGACACTTTTGACTTTCAAATTACTCCTTTTACATCACTTATGAAAATAAAACTGTATTTTGGCTGATTGTTTTGAAGTACAGCTCACATTTTTCTTGTATCATTTAAGCTACAACCTGCCCTATGAAAAAGATGTAAAAGTATCTGGCAACTTGAAACCGATGAAAGCTTAATTGGGTTTAGAGTTATTAATAGAATGTGCTGTATTAAGTAAATGCCCTTACCATGCAAATATGGTTATTATGATTAACGTATTTATTCAGCAGTCATGGTGCATCCGGGATTCCTATATTTTGAATGATTCGTATATTTGCAGAGAAGCCATTTTTGCATTTCTCTTAATGTAGTGTATAAATTTTTACTTTTTAAAAACAGAAAGTTAATTATTCTTAAATAATACATGTTGTTGGCATTACATTAATTTAATGGAACTATTGTCTCATTTGTGGTATGGATACCAGATCCCCTCCGCTTTGCTGCTGAGTTTTAACACCTGAATCATTTACAACACAACACCCCTATATTAATTCATGCTAAATAATCTTAAGTGGAATCTTTGTATTGACTGTAATATTGTCTGTAATAAGCTCAAAATGTTATTGCAGAAATATATGCTGGTTTATTTACCTGTGTTTCTCAGCACACAGTACCTGTTTTTTGGATGGAATAATTTATTTCTTCTTGTACTGATGGACTAGTTGTGTATTGCTTAGCAGTTATAACATCAATATTTTACTGTTGCAGAGAATGAGTTTTATATCAGCCACATCTTAATATTTATGTTATTTTTTTCAATTGAAACAAGATTTGAAACAAAGTAGGTGTTAAAAGGACATAAGAGATCATTCATCAGGTGCCTTCCAATTCCACATTCTTAGTTTGGGCTCAGAGTATGCAAATGATAAGAGTATATGATATTCTACTTAGGTGAGCATACAGTATTAAATTAGGTGAGTGTTCTTAAATCTTGATATCAAAAGGTGTGAGGTGGTGTAAATGAGTGTAGAACTGTTCCCCAGATGAAAAATTTTTAGAAAAACACTTTAGTTCAGTGGGGGTTTTTTTCAGAATTTTTTCCTTGCTGAAGTGTCTTTTTTTTTTTTTTCTTGTTTTGATAGATATGATCTTACCAACTCTGATTCATTGCACTTGTCTAGCTTCAAGATTTTTCAGTGGTGTGTTTGAAGTAAAAGAAAAAAAATCCAACCTTAAAACCCCTGTATAGATACATTCTGCTTTTTCATTAAGACCTCTCACTGTGACTGTCACTGAATATCAGCCTTACTAATAATAATTGTAGTGGGACCAAGACCTAGGTAGTCATAGAAATGAACTGTTCTCTTATGGCAGCAAAACTTGTTTGGAACAAAAGTGAATCCTGATGTTAAAAAGTAGCTTTCTGTGATAAAGTCTCTTGTATTTATTCTTTTTATAAATGTAAGGATACTTTTGATCCCTGTGCCTCTCACTTAATTTTTGGAATTGTAAACTGATTTAAAAATCAGTTCATCTAAATGTGGAACTAAAATTTTCCACAGATATTTTCATTTAATGTATTCACCATTTCTGACATCAGCTAATTCCACTTATTGTCTACACATAAACATGAAAAGTTGTCATTTTAAAAGAAATGGGATTACAAAAGCCACAAAGTAGAAATGATAGACTTCTAATTCTATTTCCTGACTCTTAATTCTTGATTTTTGAATTATACAACCTCACATACTAAGTAATAAAATTATATTTTTATATATATACACATAAATGTGTTTATATATGCATAAAACAAAGTCAGGAGTTTTGGATGAAGACATTTAATATGTGGATCATGGTGTGAAAGAAAAACACAAAACTGTTTTTACAAAAAGTGCCATCACAAGTTATAGAGGCTATATTTGAGCTTTTTGTGAACTTCAAAGCAATCTTGCAATGTCTTGCTTGGTTGTTTTTTTTTTCAGTGGGTGCACTCTTTACTGCGAATCTGTGCCATCATCAGTGTTATTTCTGTTTGTATGAACACTCCAAAGACCTTCGAGCATTATCCTCCTCTCCAATATGTGACGTTTGCTCTTGATACTCTATTGATGTTTCTTTACACTGCAGAGATGATAGCAAAAATGCATATCCGTGGGATAGTTAAGGTAAGCATTTAAACAGTATTCTACATGTGCTTAAGAAAGTGATCTGAATATATTCTGGTGTCATTTGATCTTTGTTTTTTAACTTCTCAGCTATCCTTTTTAACTGCAGGCAACACCATGGTGTATAAAAGGAAAAAACAGATTGACAAAGATGCAGCTTTACTGCTTTTTCTATCCTCCCAAAATATAATACCAACATTTATAATAATGGTTTCCTACTAAGATAGTTTAATTTTATTCATATAAAGACTGAAAGGAAAAATAAGCTACGTAAACATTAGAAAGAATATTTTGTAAATGTCTGGAGATGCATATATGAACTTAGAACTTTGATTTTCATTTCAGAAGGCTGGATGTGTTGTTGCGTAGTTACTTTATTTAAATAACAACATATGTCCTACTGTGAGCTAAATGAGAAAGTTAAGTTGCTTTACTGATTTTTTCCTTAATATAATGCATGTTGGTAAACAGATGCTTCTGTTATCATATGTTTACTGTTGTTACTAGACTAATTTTGTAAGTAGATATGATATTGGAGAATGTAAGACTACAGAATTTTTTAGTAATCATTACTTTGTAGCATTGTTTTACTGATTGTTTCTAGTCTTCTATAAATATATACAAATTCACCTTATATACAGAAAATCCATCTGCAGATCTTTCTGACAATACTATTATGTCACTATTGCACAGAATAGGTAATCAGTGTGTTATCCTTCCTTTTCGTTCCTGAAAGGTCTGGTGACTTCAGAGAGCTGTACTTAGCTCTTCAATTTGTTCTGCATTTGCAGATAGCATCTTTTCTTAACTGCCAAATGAAGCTATTATGTCATAATATTTAATGAATGTTAATAGTAAAAGTATCATTAATATTAATAATTTTTTTTAATTTACCAGAATAAGGTGATTTTGAGAAAAATCTTCATCTGTTGCATGAGGCCAGTGTAATTCTTTGTGAAGTGCTATTTGTCACTGCTACCTGTACTCTCTTATTCAGAGATGTCCATTAAGCAGGTGAAGATGAAGACACGGAATCATGAATGGGGAATTAGGGATCATCATGCACAGCTGAACAGCATGGGAGTAACCAGTTACTATCACAACCAGTATAGACTTTACAAAGAAATGGACATGTAGATATTAATGCAGAGAGAGGAAAGTGTGATCAACAATGTCACTTTTGTATGAAGCTTGACTTACATTTGTGCATAGAAATACCAGCTGCACTCAGAGTTGACAGCCAAGGGCTATGAATAATAAGTTGCTGCATATTCTAATGTCTTTCACTGGGTTGTTTAAATTTGTGAGTTTGTATATTAGAATCATAGAATTGTCGGGGTTGGAAGGGACCTTAAAGAGCATCTAGTTGCAACCCCCTTGCCAATGGCAGGGACACCTCCCACTAGAGCAGGTTGCTCAGAGCCCCATCCAGCCTGGTCTTAAAAA
>WTSP01002369.1:12650-66285 GCA_025331215.1 Actenoides lindsayi
GAATAGAATAGAATAGAATAGAATAGAATAGAATAGAATAGAATAGAATAGAATAGAATAGAATAGAATAGAATGGACCTACAGTGGTCGTCTAGTCCAACTGTTGGACCAATTCAGGGCTGACCAAAAGTTACAGCATGTTATTAAGGGCATTGTCCATACGCTTCTTAAAACACTGACAGGCTTGGGGCTTGACCACCTCTCTAGGAAGCTTGTTGCAGTGTTTGACCAGCCTCTCGGTAAAGAAATGCTTCCTAATTCCAGTCTAAACCTCCTCTGGCACAACTTTGTTTCATTCCCATGTGTCCTGTCACTGGATACCTCAGCACCTCCCTCTCCATTCCCCTCTGCAGGAAGCTATAAGGAGAAATGAAGTCGCCCCTCAGACTACTTTTCTCTGAACTAGACAAAGCCAGAGCCACTTCTCACAGGATGAACTTATCTTTGATTGTCATGTACTTCTACTGAACTTTACCACAGATCAGTATTTCTGTAAAGGCCATAGGAATTTAGATGCTAATAAACTTCTGAGCCATGATGAATGCAGAATTTTAGTCCAGCGAGAAACCTAATTTATAGAGAATGTCGACACTTTCCGCTTAAGTCCCAATTAATAACAATGTAAGTATAACTGAGCTGAAAAGATTTAAAAAATGTTAACTCTTGTCTAATTAACACCTTCTGAAGACAAATGGGAAATCTACTTCCTTTGCTTCCCAGGGGTTTTTAGAAAAGGAAAGTAGTTTCTGAAAGTCCTAGCCTTTTGTCCGTGAAATTTTCTGTTTTCCCTGAGTAAACTAAGTGACAAAATAAAGCAACAAATCCATTCAAGTGTTTTGTTATCCCAGAAGGAAAGTTAAATTGAAATGTTGCTGTGGCATTGTGTCTTTTATTACTCATATTTACTTCTGAACAATTTTTGCTGTGCTAGTAACATCCCTTCAAAATATGGTTGCCTGTTCCTTGTGAATGTTGGTTGTTGCTTGTTCCATTTGTGAAGACAATTGATACAGAGCAGTCTTTCAATTACAAGGGCACTACTCACATAGATAACCACCACCTGAAAAGAAAATCGACATTGACATGTGTAGATAAGGAGCACAGAATAAAATATTAAAGAAACCAGAAGATGACAAAATAGGTTATATCTCATACAGGATCTGAGGTCCTTTTGTTTTCAAAACAGTATGTTGTTATTCCTTGTTATTGCTGTCATACACTGTTTGCTTCTAATAGGTGTTAGGATAGATTGACTCCTTTGGAAGAATTGAAATGGGTATAAATGTGCAGTGTAATGGATTACATTCAGTATATAGGCACTGCCTGGGAAGAAAATACTGGCTTGTGATATGATGATCATATTATAGTTTTGGTATTTCAGGCTATTGTTACTTGTCATGAACAAGTGAACTAATATGCTAAAAATACCTGTCTTTACCTTGAAACTCTTATTTGAAAAATGAAATACAGGCTATAATTTCTTTTTAAATACAAAATTATAGGACAGCCTGCCTAATGTTTGCTGGCCGCATTGTATAAAATGTAGGTACAAAGTTTTGTATGTGATAGAGACAGATAATTAGACAAAGTCAGTTTGTTTCTTACAACATATTTTTATGCTTGTATTCTAAATTATGTTCTAAATTGAAGAACGATGGCCTGAGATAGAGCTCACTGTGTAATGATAGAGTAGATCAGGCAATTCCTATGTACACGGTATTAAGTCTATTTCAAATAGATATAGTCGGTAAATATCACTCACTAGAGAATAACTTTCTTCAATAGTACCTTCAAATTAATAGTTTGATGACATTAAAAGTTAGGTGTTCATTACTTCATCAAGCAAATTTTCAACTAGTTATAAGAGAAACTACCATGTCTTACTATTTTGATTTATGTGTAATGAGCAAATAATTTGAATATGAAATTTAGTCATAAAACTATGCCGTAATAACTACAGCAATATTTTAATATTATTTTTAAAAGGTATTGCATTCCTAGATATGCAAGTTTTCATAGTTACGTTTTTTTTCCTGCAACCTTTCTATGCAGATCACACATTTTAATGATTTCAGAGCATTGCAAGTTCTGTTCTCTGAATATCACATGAATTAATGGATAATGTGACATAGCTACATCAATATTTTCATGGGAACAGGATATGAAGCATGTTAGCAAATGTCTACTAAATTGTGTTACAGACACATGTTACAAAGACTTAATGTTTTAGAAATGAAAAATTCTGATCTCTTTAAAAGTAATTGAAAAAAATCAAAAAGATTAATGGTAAATATCACAGATATTCTACACATTAAAAAAGCTGTGAAGCATGTAAAATAAAAAAGGCCATTTTAATAAAATGATGAAAGAGGTTCTTTTAGTGTTATCACATGCATATTATTTCTTTCTCTTAGACCTAGAAACATTAAATATAAAGTACAGGTCTACTTCAGGGGTGTTGGAAGGTAAGAATAAAGGCCAGAAGACCTGTTTGCTTTGACTTGTTAGAACATGATAACATGCATGTGGGGAAAGGCTCTGTGTTGACACAAATTTTTCGTGATAGTTAATGACATCAGAGTAGTGTGAATTTTAGGAATAGGAATATTTTGATTGAATGAAATCAACCTTTTAATTATCTTTGAAAATAGAGTATGAACAGTAGCCAACACTGTCATGGATTTAAAAGTCCTAATGTAATGTCTAATTTCATCATCCATTCAGCTCAGTGAGTGATTCAGGGGTGTTTCAAGTGATAACTTTATTTAAGTTTATTTTTTATTCTCTCATGTAAGTTGGAAATGCATTAACTTAGAACATCTTCATGGTGTAATGTTTTCACTACTATACTTAGGTATGAATGCTTAACAGATACAGGCTGAATCATAGTATCCTGGCACACAAAGATCCACTGGTACCAGGGTGGCTAAACAGCAGAACATAATATTGGTGACTTAGTAGAAGTCAGGGATCTGTTTTACGTTGGTACAACAGTGATGGGTTTGTTATCCAACTAGCCTGTCAGAGAATGCATTTACTTCTTTCACAACCACTTTTTTATTGTGTACATAATATTTTATTAAGTCAGAAATGTTATCTGTTACTTGGAGTTTATCAGGAATCTATAATAAGGTGCTTACCATAATACCTGAAGTATGAAGATTTGCAGACATAGGCAAAGTCTAGGTAAGTGACTAACTGATTCATTGGGAACATAAAACTGGAAGTTCCACGTTTACCTGGAATTTATCTTTATTTTACTTCCTGCTACTGGTGATTTATATTTGTATAAAGAATCTAAAAGTTTTAACGTTGTGTGTAACCATAATATACTTTGGTCTTGTGAATGAAATTACAGCCTTCTAAGAAATAAATGAAAGTTTGGCCACTACAGTACCACACCATGAACCAATATATAAAATAACAACATATTTAGTGCAATGATAAAAGTTACTGAAGTAATTTTGACATTGGTATTTTCATGTTCTCTTCAGTTAAAAATTTCACTTTCTTCAATTGATCATAGATTTGTTTGCTTAATCATTATTTTCCAGAAGGTAAATAGAGTTCAGTGACTCTTTGGGTCTAATTTCTTTCATGTCTCAGGCTCCTTGGTCAGAAAGAGCTCAGCTATATTCAGCTGCTTCAAGGAAGTATTAAGCAGATCAATCTCCTTCACTGTATCTTGAAAAAGATTTAAACTGGCCTCCCAATTACATGCAGCTTATGTCTACCTTGTAACTTGATTTGATTGGCAGGCTTCTGAGACCACCAACTTAGAACCTAACTGACATGACTCACAGGCCCTCAGAATCAAAGCTCACATGTACATGCCCACTCATATGTCACTTACAAACGTGACTGTATGTGCTTGACATAGCTCTATTCATTGATTAAAAGAAAGTTTCCCAAACGTTCTCCTCATTTGAAAAAAGGAGGCGAGATAGAGAAATATTCCAGGTAAATTGCTTGTATTAGAGACAATTGCACTGCTGGCATTATATATAATAAAATAACCAAAGAGGAAAATGTGCCAAAATACGAGAAACTTTCATAAAACTGTGTCCATGATATGAACAAATTCACATCCACTACAACAAAAAAGGAACAAATAACTGATGTCTCAGGTGAAAATTCAGCCTTTAGGGAATGAGAGGCGAATGAAAATTGTTTCACTCCATGCACACTGTGAGAAAGTATGTGAAATTATCTTCATTATACCACATCCTCACTGTGGCTTCTGATCACAGTCATGATGGTATTAGAAAAGCTACACTGAAATTATGTTGTGAAAAGGAGGCATCGTTTATCCTGTTTCTCTGTTAATAACACTGTAAAATAAAAACTGTGAGAGTTTCCCCTCATGTCTGTTAAAAAAAGCCTAGTTGACAGTTATTTTAGTATCATCATGCTGAAAATTAGACATTTTTTTATATAGCACAAGTAGTGCATTGAATTTAATAGAAATGTCTTTTTTTCTCACTGTGCAGTTGTGACATAAGTCAGCTAACAAAGGAGATTGTACAAAGTTAGAAGGTCCTTGACATTTCCCCCATTGTTAAAACAATTGCATTCGTAGCAAAACTTTTGTGCTAACTGAAGTAGTTGGAAGTGGATATGTTAGACTTTATTTCAGTAGCATGGAGCACTATTCACTGAGTACAGTACTCCTTCAAGGGCCTGAAGTGAACAGTTGCACCATTAGCTTTCCACTCTGTTGATGAATTCGTGCAGGACCTGCAGCAAAACTTCATCTTCTACCAACAGTCACAGAGAGGTGGGAGCCATTTCTCATTTCTTTTCCTTCTGTCTATAACTAAAGGCCAGGTTACTTAATTAGCTGAAATCGGTGGCTTTCAGCATGTTGAATGTTCCCAGGCAGTGTTAGCCCTATGCACATTTTCCTTGACAGTTTTCTGATAGGTGCTTTGGTTGCTGTAGTTGTCTGTCTGCTCAAGAGGAGAGAATTGAGGCTGGAGCAGGATGGAGCCGTATCTCTGAGCTGTGTGGGCTTGAATCTCTGCCAAAGTAAGGAACTTTTCTGCCTATAATGCGAGCAGTGTGAGGTGGAGATGGTCTTTTTATGCTGTAATGAAATACTCTGCTTGCCATCACCTAAACTGGGGTCTGCAACTGTTTCCAGTAGCAGCTGATGTCCATTTGCATATTCTGATGCTTTTTTAATCTTTGCTTGCACAAAATAGATTTTTGGGCTTACAATTGAAACACTTTTAGTAGGATTCATCAACACTGATTTGTATTTAGTTGTTTGTGTCTAAAGGAGGCTCTTCCAAAAGGTAATTATTCTGGCCTGTTTTTCTCCATTGAATGAAAAGGAGTCTTAAAGTACCTAGGCTGATGTGGCCTTTAGGTATCTCACAGTCAGCAATTAATCTAACTGGTTATTATAGACTGTGGTCAAGAGTAGGCACTACAGAAAGTATACAGACAACTAGATGACACCCTTTAACACTTTTGTCATTAACTCACTTATGCTTAAATGAATTTCTTCATAATCATCTTAATTCAGAAGTGTGTCTTGAGGTGTGGATTACAGAATTGTTGTTTACTGTACCTTGTGACAGGTATCTGTTTTACCACCTTTTCAGTACTTTTAATATTAAACACTCCACCTTCATCTAACAAGAACAGAGAAATTGCAGAATGAATTTAATCCTTGTGATAAACTATGGAAATATTAATCGAATTGTGGTGGAATGCTGTCAGCTGGCTCACCAGCTTTTAGTAACTTTGTCAAGGGAGTTTCTGCTGCATTACAGACAAAATGGAAGATGGAGATTCTGAAATTATTGTGCTCCGTGACTTCAGATATGCTGTATACCCCATGGCTTATAAATGAGTTAAGGATCAGGGAGATGTGTTGTTTTCAAAGGTCAAGTAGTAAAACAGAATGTGTCTCCTGTCATCCTGTGTCAGCATGCTCTGATGTGCTCATGATGCCTGGTGGTGAAAGCTCAGTCTCAGCATGTGCAAACAGGAGCGAGAACCTCAACCTGGAGGGCAGGGTTATAACCAGTGGAATCAGTGGCAAGGATGAGAAATGCTTTGATTAAACAGGGTGTAAGTAGATGGAGGGAAAAAAAACAGAAAATTACTTATCTGTGGTAGTAAAAAAGCTCACAGAGCAAACATGAAAAAAGACCCGGTTGATTTAAGATTTTAGTTTCCCCTTTGACTCGATTTCTTGGGATTATAAAGTGAAAATTATTTGTCCTCGTGGCAAATTATTTTATATATCTATATTAAAAAATGAGAATTCTGTGCCATGTGTAATGCTGTTGGAAGCCTAGATATGCAGTGCAGGTCCCATACTATTCTGTGTTGGTAAAAAGTGTATTATTTCAAATTGTCTTACAATTTAACTTTAAAAACACTGGAGCATTTTGTTGTTGGTAGCTGTGATTGTTAGTTTGAAGTATTATTTCATAGCAAACAATATTGATATCCATTATTTGAATAAGACACTCAGTCTACAGAAGTTGATTCTTTTGTCTCACCTTTTTCCTGTGTCTCTTGCTGTTCTGCTAAGTGCATATGTCCAGTGCAAGGACATCTGCTCACAGCCTACTGGGATCATGTTGCTAGTGAAATGCTCTGATGCTGTTTCCAGTCACAGGAAATTAAAAAAAATTAAAATTGATTATCATGAGGAAAACAAATACAAAGTTGCCTGCAGTGTGCTGCTAGTTGGGTGTTACTGCCTGTGGGCCAGGGAAGGTTAGAGACCATGGCACTAGAATATACGCACTTGTTTCTATGGTTACTTGTGCCTGGTTTTGTTGGAGTGTTTATTACAGGGAAGTAATGACTCATATTACGCAGTGGGGCTTTTTGCACCATTTTTGCATTAGAGTATTAGAAAATCAAAGGCATTTAAATTACTTAGTGAACTTACATCGGCAGTATTTCTAAAATAAAAATGGTAATTTTTCTGACCAATCAATGGGTCATAGAAATTTTTAATAGGAAATTCTTTTGGGACATGGATTGGAGTATGTATCTATGATCAAAATTTAACTGTTAAGTTACAAAGAAATAATATACAACTTACTGACTTTCATAATATATTTAGAAGTTGTTCTTTCAATATACAGACCAATTACATGAATGACACTTTTTGGTAATGTATTTTTTTTTCCCTAATAGCAAACTGAAAGATCATTTCACTGTTTTTCTGCATGAAAGCAGCTATTTTTGAAGGATGTTTTTAATATTTTGCTTCATGTCATGGTGAAATGACACATGTACTGGGATAGCAGTGAATCAACATATTGGGTAACATGTTATGTATTCAAGTAGAAGGAGAGGGAACTTCATCCCTGATGTGCCTTTCTTTGTTGAAACTTGCATTTTCAGGGAAGTCCACTATAATTAAACAATATATTTTTGTTTTGTTTTATGCCCATGTTGTCTCCTCTCTTTAATTTGAGAGAATAAAAGAAGACATCAAGAAGAAAAAATCTTAATGACATCCAAATCCCTGTGGAAGGGAATAAAAACATTTCTGTGCAGCTGTATTTTAATGAAAATGATGACATTTGTGTGGGATTTTTAAGGCAGTAAGCTCAGCGTAAAATTTCATTTCAGAGTATTGTGTTCTCCACCACAAATACAAATATTCCTTTCTTGCAGATATACTAGGATTGTTGTTTCGATAAAACTTTTCCTGGTCTCTGTAGTAAAAAAGTGAATTCTCCAGCTTTTAATAATGCTGATTGTCAAATAATAAAATCCTCTTTCTGAAAAGTGCCTCCTTCTTATCTATTCCAGCTTTTGTCATTGTGGCTTCTTTTTTTTCTGTTGAAGGAGAGCTGTGAATGATCATTATAAATCTGCATTTTGTCATATTAGATGAGACTGCTTTCCTGTCAAATCTCCCTATTCAATCTCCAGGCAGTATTTCATGCTTCGCAGTGAAAGTTTTCACTTTGAAACATTTGGATCCCAATTCACCCATTGCATCCCACCACAAACACTGAAGCTAGGGAAGGGCAGAATACTGATGGATGAAACACAGCAGTGTTTAACACCCCTCACCTTCTCAAGGCTGCAGAGTACTTCCAAACACAAGCAGATGTCCACGCATGTGGAACTAGATGTAGAACTGGAGTCTACCTCAAGGAACTGGCATCTTGAGGAGATTGTCTTAAGTGCACACAACTAGAAAAAAATCTTGCTTGGAAGGGACTTAGGTGACCTGGACCAACCTCTTAACTCAAAGCAGCACCTTAGTTTAGTTATCTAGGGTCCTACCAAGCTGAGTCTTGAAAATTTTCAGCGAGGGAGATGCTAGCTCCTCTCTGGGCAATGTGTTCCAGTGTTTAATTGTTCTTGTGGTGAAGGTTTTTTTCCTGTGCACTTCTTGGAAACAATGAATGCTGTTTCAGGTAGGGGGATCCGATTAATCCTTTTCCTGATCAGCCATTTTTAGATTTGCTGAACTCTTAAGACATTGAAGGGAGCCAAGTCAGGTAGCACGGCAGTACTGACGACACTGAATACAGCTAGCTAGTGAGCAGATGGAGAGGGAAATGAAATTCATGCTTTGAGTGTAGTAACCCATAAAATCTCTCTGCAGGGCATGCTGGCACCCAACAGGAGTGGTGAAGTGGTGTATCAAGGAAGCAGCAATGTCATACACCAGCAAAGCTCCCTTCCCCACATGTTCTGTAGCCATACCTACTGTTGGGTATTGATAAGAAGGTATTAGCAGCCATCCTCTATTGACTATATCTGAAGGCTGTGCCTGGCAGCTCTGAATAGTGGACAATCTGAATTACTTGTCACTGAAGTGAATTGAGGTGCTTTACAGTGATTTTTCTGATAGGGGAGGTGTGTTGAGACATTTCTTTCCATTGTTTTGTGGAAGTGGTTATTCCCATGACAGGTTTTGTACTTGAAGAAGGGAATGTTGTGTAATGGTTTCATGTTTAAACCACCATTTTTTAACTCCTCCCAATTCCCCCCCTTAATTTACAGCAAACATTGTTACAGGATTTTTAGCAAGTAAAATGGTCTTTGTTTATCAGTCTTGATTTTTGTTTCATCATTGAGATTTTTTTCTTCCTTTACAGATTTTTTTGTGTTTGTTTTTGTGTTTGGGTTTGTTTTTTTTCTGTTAGAAACGGCAAATAAGATGGTGAATACTATAGTTTAAAAACCTCTCATTACAATATGAAACATGAAATACTAAATTTGGTGAAGTTAATTACATAAATTAATAAAAAACTAGTAAAAATACATGTGAGACTGTTCTGTAATGAATGAAAAAGCCTTACATCTTCATTGGTAATTCCAAAAATTCACCTAAATTTTTTTTATTTTTTTTTTTTTTTAATTATTGAAAATGATGAAGAAGTGGTTCTATAGTGATTATAGCTTGGTTTTTTGTAAGGGGAGATTGGAACTGTGTGTGCTCTGTCTATAACGTGCATGGAATCACACTCTAATCCAAAGGAGGAGCGGGAGCTGTGTTTCACTTTGTTAATTGCACATAGATTAACTTTGTTTTGTGTGCTGTAACATCAAGTGATATTTCTAATGTTTTTCTAGCATGGACTACAAGATTACTATAAATATTACAATACCTGTAATGACAAAGATAAATTATGCATTATGTAATGTGTTACTTGGAAGCATCTGATGATGGAGCATTTCAGTACAGTACATGAGTAGTTCCAAATTGAACTTGTTTAACTCAGTGATGATAAAGTGATATTATACCCCCTGTAAGCATTTAGAGTTAAGCTTCACACAGCAATCCTAATTCCATTGACTGTTACAAATCAATTGCTGTTACATTAATATATTTTAAGTTCCTTCACTGTGTATGGAGACACTTCACGAGAAAAAGAAGACATAGAGAAATGAGAAACTATGTCATGCCCTCCTTACTGTCTTTTATTTTTTTCCCCAAAACAGATTTTAACATAAAAATTAAAATGTTCATTCATTTTGAAGAGATAGTATCACTGTTGCAGACGGCTGATTTGGAGGTGACCACCCATTTTTAAATATGCCAGGTTTTCTTTGGTTATTACCATGGTTTTAGCAAAGCAATCCACAATTTCCTTCATTTCCTGCATGGATCATCAGGTTAGGCAAAGTGCTCCCTTGAGCTCTGATTTCATTTTCTGTCCAGCTCCCACCTTCATGCCCTGTGGTGTTTGCATGAAGTAAGGGAATTGCTGAGTCTTGTTTCCCTAACTCAGCTGTGCCCTCTCTTCTGACTTGCTCTTTTTGCATTATAATGAGCATAGCAGAGGGGGGAAAAACGATGCTCCTGAATTCTGATTCCTTCTATTCCTTCTATTTCCTCCTGTGTATTTACGCTGCTCCTAAAATGCCAGTGAATGTCAGCATCCACCCCTTAATGCTTATTTGTAGTGCTACACAACGTAGTCCACAGGGTGAGCCAAAGAATTTGCTAGAGTTGTTGATGTGCTCTATTTACCACTGCCACCACACGCAGGATCCAGTGAACGCGATGGACTGGCAGAGTAGTTGGTTATTACTGAGCTTGCTGGTCTCTTCACATTTCTATCATCTTTCAGCTATCCTGTTTGTAAAAGACTATGAGGAATAGTGTGGGACTAAGGTTCTCCTAATCACCAACCCCAGACTACAGGGCCCCTTTCCAGAGCAGATGATGATAAATCTGATTACTCAGAGCAAATGTCATATCACTTCTTTTATTTAGCTTTCCCACAGAAGCAGCTGGAAAGAGGTGGGAGGGAGGGATTCACAGAACAGGTTGTAGTCAGGGATGAGAGAGGAAGAAATTCCTGAAGGCAAGCAAAGAGGCAGAGGAGGCTTTTCACTTGCAGTGATTTGCTCTTCAAACTGAGGTGTTCCGGAGATGTTAAGAGATAAGCAGGACAGAAATTACCTAGGAAGTGACTGTGCTGTCATGTAGCTAAGCTCTTTACCTTGCCCATGAGATACTGAAATGGCTTAACAAAATTCACAGGCATAATAATCTTCTAGCAGATTGCTTTTTGCAATTCGGATGTTCATTTTGTAGAGTATTTTGTTTTCAGCAAGGTTGATACTGGAATAAACTTTTAACAAAAAATTACAATCTAGCTAGTTTTCTGGTGCAAGTTAAACTGTAATAGCTCTCATGGGGTGTCTACCTCAGGTGTTATTGATTCTGTCTGTGAGTCTGTCTCTATTTTTTATTGGCCCACATTTCCAATGAGTTAGGTCTTATAAAATGTGGGTTTTTTAATGTGAACTTGTGTAATGACTGCTTAGGGCATCTAATGCTGGCAATTGGTGTTTTATCTTTAATGTGCTGGTTACACCTGAGAAAGTCTATCTTCCATCTTTTCAGTGCTGTTAGTGGGGTATTAACATTGCACGTGAAAATAAAAAATGAAGAAATGAGCTAATATATTTTATTCAGTTAATGTAATGGTGCTAAAATTAGATAAAAAATGGTGAAATAAGGAGAATGTAGGGAGAAAGGTGGAGATTAATTTGTTGGTCCTATTTTCAAATAGGTAAAGAAACACTAAGTTCTTATGCTGAACTTGAGGTATTCTTCCTTACTTATGGCAACATTACCATAGGAAATTAAGTTCTTACAGGGCAGTGAATATTTTAATAACAGACCTTTATGTCAACTTTGTCTGTTCTTTTGGAATGTCAAATTTCTGAGGAATTCAGATTAGCATCTCTAGGGGAGAGGCAGACTTTTGATCCATTTCACATGCATAGTTTACAAAAAAAAAGCCATTTCTGTGGTTGTGTACTAGCCTAACAGTGATGCTGACCTGCTGTAAATAATTACTGAGGGAAAAAGACAGAAGCATATTAAAAGAAACTGTTTGGAGGGACGAGGAAGGGTATTACAAAATAATGAATAGGCCTCTAATTAAGAAAGAAAAGATTGATCCATCTAACAGCTAAGCAGAACTGCTGCTTTGGACTTCAGATTTTTTATGTATCTTAAAATGCTTTGTGTTTAATAGCAGTTAGTTAGCTTAGTCCACTGAGTTCAAGTGGCACCCCTTAGTTTGTGTGGGAGAGGCATTAATTGAGGATGTGATTTACTGTGCAGAAGCCTTCAGAGGGCTATCCCAAGCCTGCAGTCATGGACTGTGTAAGTGGACTGGCATCCACTGCTCTGTCAGAAGCAAATGATTTTCTTGTCTGGATAGACTAATATTAAGTCATGTTGCTTGGAGAAGCTTTCTGGATTTACTGTGCATATTAAAGAATCCTCTGTCCACTGTAGGCAGGAGGGAGTCAGTGACTTTTATGACTTTAAGAGGTTTGGATTAGTTTAAGCCTGAGGCTTCTAGTCTACAGGGCTAATGCTTCATCTTTTGAAAATGTTTATATCATGTTTCAAAGACTGTAATGTAAACCATAATGTAAGTGGTCTGGGATAGTGCATTCACCAAAAAAACGCTAAAACAAACCTCATCAATAAGTCTCAAATTTCAGCAGATATGATGAAGAAAGGTTAAGGGAATAACACATTGCAGTACTTAAGCTATTTTAGGTAAGATGTCACCAGATGTATTTAGATTTCCTGTATCTGTATTCCTTTCCAAGTCTGAGAACAGGCTGCCATTGACCGTGAGTGTGGAATTTCAGTCCAAGGCTTTTTTCAAATGTGAATTAAACTCACTGCTCATTGCTATTAATATGTGAGTGTTAGCCTATGTTTAGTCAGAACTAGATTTTTCATGGATGTAGCGTTAAAAGTCAATTACCAAGATTCATACTAAAAAGTATAGTCTGATTTTTGCATTAAGCAGGATGCGGTTGTGCCTTAAAAATGCTTCCAACAGCAAATAACATCCCATACACAGTAAAAAGCCTGAACGATTCCCTGCCATGTTCACTGCCAGCCAAATGACAAACATGAAAAGGATTTAGCCAAAAGCGTCCTTACATGCAAAGCAGAAAGAGACAGAACCTCCCTCCAAATAAGTAGTCTGTACAGATGTAATTCAGGTGCCCTAAGTTTCTGTGGGTGATCCACTGAAAGCCTCCCTGACAGGGAGGATGTAACAGTGGAAGCTGACATGATGTGACAATAAGAAATGAGGTGGTGGAGCAGCCTTACTGGTGAGAAGACTGGAAAGGGTCATGGTGTCTTCCTTTGTAAGGAGAAAAGAGCAGAGATGCTTCAATCATGCCACTCGTATTGTGGAGAGAAAAAGAAATTTCTAAAATAAGATTTGGCTTTTAGTGAGTACTTAATGGGTTATTCAGAGGAGGGTGAATACAGGAACTACCGCACAAGTTCATGCTCAGGTCTGTACAGTGCAGCTCGGGGAAAACTTTTTTGCTTTAGACAAAGGGTGCTTAAGAAAAGAAAAGTAAGTTTCAGAGTTCTTCAGGGAGAGCAAGACCAATCAGCATGTTTGTTCAGAGCCACAATTGAAGGACTCAAGCTGCATATTGATGCAAATCTCACCACAGATTGTTCACTAAGAGGAAAAGGAGGGAGGAGAGAGGTTTAGGACGTTGGTAGCTGATCTCCACAGACGAATAGCATGCATCTGCTTCACAGTTACTGAACATAACCACTGAACAGCTGAGTTTGTTCAGCACTGAGTGAAGAGTTACTGATTAGCTCAGACTTTAGTTAGGGAACTATGTCTACTTTTTTCAGGAAGGACAGGTTAAAACATGATGCAAAAGTTCCTGTTCTATGCTTGACTGATTTACAGTCTTCAACCTCTTCAGTCTTGAATTGAGAGCTTTCGTGTCCATGTATTAGAAAATACTCCATCTGAAAATAACATTCTCTGTTCTTTATTTCTGATTTGAAAATCACTTACTTTGTTTTCCTTATGTCCTTTGCTCACTTCTGCCCTGAAGAATTTGTGCAACTGAAATAAAACCTTTTTTAAAAAAAATATATTTTGTCTCTATTAACAGAGTATATCTTATTGTCACCTACTGCGAGGAATGATGAATCATTTTTAGGATAGTGTATGTCATTGAAAATGTTAGATTAAAACAAAACGTCTTGCCTGTGCTTTTACAATCAATGAATATGCTGAGACATTTAAAAACAAATACAGGTTGCCTGAAATAGCTATCACTGAGATAAGAAACAATGTGTATCACACCAGGAATCGCATAACAGGCCAAAGTCCAGCAATGTCTTCAAGATTCTTGAGACGTGACAGTAATTTTTAACCCCAGTTATAACTATGAAATGTGAATGTCAAACACTGTAATTTGTATCTGGAACAATAGACAGAAAAAAGGAAGCAGAGACTGTATAAGGCAGGGGAGGGTATATTCAGTCTGTTGGGAGACACCTCCTTTGGAAAGGGGTGTTTATGTGTCCTGAGATGCGCTGTGAATGCCTTTGCATATGTTTTTAACATGGAACTGGGATACCCCTAGATCTAGTCTTGTCTAGTCTCCCTTTTAACAAGCTGCATCTATCTGTATGCATTTGTCCCCAACTTCATCCATGCTCCATGTGGTACAGGAAACTCTCAGCCATACTCTACCTAACATGTAGATTTTTTTCAGTTCAGTGGTTGAAGTGTGAGGCATCTGCAGCCCACAAAGAAGAGATATTATAGCTTGCAGTGGAGGGCCTGCATTGCATGTCATTGGGAATAGTGTGAGACATGAAGAAATCTGAGCCTGCAAACTGGAACAGTGGTTGAGGGTAGTGTGGTATAGAGGAAACTTACCTTGTTTGCAGTCTTCTCCGTGCTGCCTTTTAGGAGTGATCTCTGGGTTGGACTATCACCAAAACCATGCTCAAGTGTTACTTGAGAGAGGTAGTTGAAGAAGTATATAGCACAGAGAGAGAACAGGTAGGAAGGCATATGAGTCTTCAAGGGTCCAGAGCTCAGCTTTCTTTCCCAAATTTTTTCATTCATTAGTGCAAAGGAATCCTTGTGCTGTGCAATTCAATGGAGTGCCAATAATATTGGTGTTGAAAAGGTCACCATATATATATATTAATGAAATATAAAGAATGTTCATTTTGATATAGTAAAGAGTTGTTCAGGAAACATTCAAAGAAATGTGAAAGCCTACACTCTGATCAGGTGGTGGTTACTGTCTAGTGTTTTTGGAATGGCAAGACTTTTCTAGAGCATGAAAAATGATTGCAAACTGAGGAAAAAATGAATTTAATTAATGAAGTAATTGAAGCTATTGAACAATACTGAGGTAATTGAACAGCATAATACTAGATTGCTATCATTTTACAATTACCTTCCTGTGCAAGTATTTTTTAATGGCAATAGAGTGGAAAAGTGAGTCCAATTTTTTGTGTGTGTGTGTTTCTTTGTTTTACATCAAAGTGTAAATAATAGTTTTCTTTATAAGTTCTTTTTGACACAAGCTGAGGAAGTACTGCACAAGCATGAAGCTACCATTTATTCACCCAGGAGATGTGTTGCGTGTTTCCAGCATATTCTAGTCCAAATACTAGGCTTTTGGAGTCTTTCAAAAGTGGCATTTTAAAAAGTGCTGCAGAGAAGGCTTTTCCTTCTTCCAAGAACTTTTGTTGATGATATTTGTAAATCCAGACAGTAAACCACCAACAATTAACCTTTTAGCTTTTCTCTGCCTTGTAGGGTGATACCTCCTATGTAAAAGATCGTTGGTGTGTGTTTGATGGATTCATGGTCTTTTGTCTTTGGGTGTCTCTGGTTTTGCAGGTAATTATTTCTCTGACCTTTTTCAATGAATAGTTCCTTAACTGTGAAAAATGTATGGCAACAACCAAATTAATAATGAGTTGTGGAAATATAGCTGTATATAGGTGAAACTGCTTTTAAAAAGCTGTGCCAAATTCAGTAGCTCCCTAATTGCACACTGCAGTGTATCTACATTAATTAATCTGAAGCTTGTTACCATAAACACTCTGCATAGTCAAAAGGAGAGAGAAGGATCTTCAGAGAGCCATTTTTCTCTTTCTTCATATGACAGTTGTGCTCATCTTTCCATTGAGTCTGGTAAGATGCCATGGTGACTAGCTTAGGCAACTAAAGGGGGAAGATTCTGATGGTAGATGTTCACTATGCTGTATTAACATGGTAAGTGGAGGGGTTTCATGTAATATGGCCCACAGCTAACAAAATATTTTCCAAAATTCAAGTTAAAGCACAAGGGGGGAGTGGGAAATACATTTGGAAACAATTTGATAAATTTTCATGAAGAAGGGAACATGGACATGTTGCCAAAAATGTAGAGTGTTAAGGTACAGATCAAATTGTGTCCTGCAAGCCAATCAGTCCTTAACCATAGCCAGGTTTTTGGCTAAGAACATATGGAAGACTGTGATAGTGGGCCTGCAGTAAGGGTTGAAAAAATTCTACAATGATTGCTGTGAGGTATAACTTACCCACTTCTGACAAAGTTAAGACACGTTGTGATTTTCTTCATGATACATGGGGAAAATTTTGGTACCTCATGTACACATATAGAGTTAAGGTTGATCACTTCCGATAAACACCATGGATTACCCACTTTATACCTTGCCAGCATCCCCCTCCATTTTCTTAGTACTTTAAGCAAATATTAAACTAAGAAGTTACTCTCAGAAAGTGAGAGACAAGGGTTAAAATAAGACATTTTCACCTAGTCATTAAACTAGTCTTTATACAGTGCTGAACCTGTCGATGTATTAAGGAAATGGTTCCCTGTTCTGTGGTTTGGCTGAAATTTCTGTCATAAGTGATGAAGTCTAGGGGAAGAACATGTAGAGTTTTCTCATGCACTTGGAATTACATGGAAAATTTATAAGCGTATTGCAAGACAATCTGTGTATATGTACTTTTATATCATAGTAGAATTCTTAGTGGCATTAGTAATTAGTAACATTAAGAGATACTAATTTTCATATTTGGAAATGAAAATTATTCACTTTTAATAAAGTGAAAAATTTGTGGGCTAGGACAAGCGCAGAAGCAGGCAGCTGACACAAGCTTGCACAGTCTTCTTGTGTTGTTTGAGACAAGCATTGTGAACATACGCAGAGTATATTTTTGGAATTTCATTAAGGTAACTTAGAAATGGATTAAAGGATTTACTAAGACTTCTCTTTTAAAAAAACATGGTTAAAATGAATCATAAAATAAACCAAGGAAGATTGAAAATCATGTGTACTATTAATAGTTCTAAAAGTTCTGTAAAGGAATACAAGAACAGGACAGGGTCATCAAGAAAAAAAAACCTGATTCTTTTGTTTGTAGGTGTTTGAAATAGCTGAAATAGTTGACCAGATGTCACCTTGGGGCATGTTGCGGATTCCACGACCACTCATTATGATTCGAGCATTCCGGATATATTTTCGTTTTGAGCTGCCAAGAACTAGGATAACAAATATCTTGAAGTAAGTAAGGCTGTTTTCTGAAGAAAAACGTAGAAAATTTCAGTTTTGTCTTAGAAGACTGACTACACAGCTCAGAAAATGACCCTTCATGCTTAGTGGGCATTTTCTTAATGGGTGTTTTAGTTCCAGCCAAAATATTCTTGCTATTTTCCGTATTTAAGGAATCATCAGGTTTCCTGGAAAATATCAAAACTGTCAAATATTTAAATAAATCTTAAACCATTTGGCAATAAATATAGCCAGCAATTTTCAGCCAATGGCAGTAAATTCTGCTCCATTGATATGGGCACTTAGTAATCAAGGTGAACACTTGCTTAGTAGGGTAACATTCATAAATAAAAGTACATGAGCACATGCCCTAACCATTACAGTTATGAGTGTACATATACTGGTGTATCTACAGAGATGCTTGCATGCAAGCAAACACCCATACGTATGTTTGGTACAGCATGTAATGGCAAAAGCCATGTAATGGTAATGGGAAAGAGGTTTTTGGCCTTTATTTGGTATCAACTTTACTTCATCATCGTATCTTGTCTAAGTCATTAGATACTATTTTACAAAAGATAGACTTTATATATTTTATTTGTGTTTTCTTTGTTCCACCTTTGTAGTTTACAGCTGGTTTAATTGCCCTAGCTTAACAGATTTAGAAAAAAAATCATGGCTCCCTTTTCTGTCCCTGCACAGAGTGAGAGATCAGATTTAAGGACAAATTTTCTGCAGGATGAATGTCCTGGTTTTGCTAGGATAGAATCATAGAATCGGTTTTCTGTTCAGGCAAGCTGCATTTTTGAGAAGAGTGCAGTGCCTGATTTGGTGAGAGCAAATTTGATAAGACACTTTGTTTTCATTTGGGGCCAGCCATGGTATGCGGCTCTCCATAGTGATCAAGGTCTTTAGCAGTCTTGAGTTAGCCATGTGCTCAAGCTGGGAGGAGTGAAAGCCAGAGCAGCTGACTCAAGCTAGCCAACAGCAGTATTCCATACAGTAAACATCATGCTCACTATAAATTAGCAAGTTTACTGGGGATGGACTCTCCTCCTGATGGCTGCCATCCCTGGAGGGTCTCGCCCATCATTCTCGTGACTACTCCATAGGCTGAGTATAAATTTGTGTACTTTATATTAGTATTAGAGGGTTTTATTATTATTTTGTTTTATTAAATCTGTTACCATATCAACCCATGGGTCTCCTTTCCTTCTCCCAATTCTGCTTTCTGGGATGAGATGAGGGAGGCCATTGGGTGATAAACAACCGCCTAAACAAAGACAATGAAATACTGTTTTCTCTGTGTGAGCATATTTTCCATTCTGGGGACATTTTTTCCATTTTCAGGAGGGGCTTCACAACACCTGTGCATTCACTGTCATATTTGTCTTTTTGCCAGGCGTTCTGGAGAACAAATCTGGAGTGTTTCAATTTTCCTCCTGTTTTTTCTCCTTCTGTATGGGATCCTGGGAGTGCAGATGTTTGGAACATTCACATACCATTGTGTGACTGACGACACGCAGCCAGGGTGAGTTGGCCTGTGCAGGCAGACATGGGGCTGCTCTTTCATTGTACATGTATAATTAGTTGTAGGTAGCATCAGTGGGTGGAAAATTGACTTAATAGATTAAAAGTAGTCCACCAAAATACACTAAGATAAATTGGGGAAACAAAAATATCTAGGAGTTATGAAAACTGCAAATTTTAACCACAGCAGAGAGATTACAAATGGTAGCATTTGGCTACAGTCTGAGTTACAGGGTGATTGACTGTGTATGTGTGGGGGGGTTGAGAGAGCAGGAGAGCAGAGGAGGCTTTAAGAGGAGCATTGTCATTTGCGGCTGATTTGGGTCACTGGTAATTCATCAGCTTTCACTGTATTCTCCTCTTTTCCCAGAATGTCTGGGTATGGGGCCAGACCTAAAGTATAGAGCAGAACTACTCCTAGAATCTCACGCCCTTAATTAAGAGGTCACTGGGACCTAATGCTCAGATTTAAAGACCCTTTTTGCCCAACCTTTGGAAAATACTTGTGATTAATATTTTATATTGGTGATCAAGTATACATCACATTTTTGATTCATAGTTAAACACAAGATTAAATCAAAGTACAGTATAGCCTCTTGTCACTGGGATGGCTCATAAAATCAATAAGTATACATGTACATGTCCTCCTGAATTGAGGGCTTGACTGCATGCTCAAACACTATTATATTGTGAGAGTCTATTACATCTATTTCTTCATTTTGTCCCTGTTTCTTTGCATGGGGAAATACTAGCTCAGGAGTTGTACCCTTTGTTGTAGTCAAAATTAAATCCTTTTATTCCTGTACTGAATTTGTCATAACATAAAAATAGAGTAGACATTATAAGAAAGCAAAACACTGCTTAATCTGCTACTGTGCTGAATAAAAAGTCTGATTATTGCAAAACTCTGTGTTAAAGATATTTATAAACTATGGCCTATAAGCTATCAAATATAAAATAAGGTTGTTAAAAGTGGCAGATACAAAAAAGGTTACAAAATTATTTGAGAATATGTAGACATTATATTGTATTTTGTTAAATGAAAAAAACCCCACTCATTGGATATTTACTTATTTATTTAATGAAGTAGTAAAATATGGGGCTGATCTTCACCTAGGCTGGAAATGAGGTATTTTATGCTGTCTTTTCCTCTTTTTTTGAGAGAAAATCTTTCTAGCACAGATTTTTTTACAGTTTCCCATAGACGTGGAAAAAATAAATAGTGAAAAATTCCTTTGTGGTAACAAGATCTATGATTCTGTAATGTGCTTATGTTGGTGTGAAAAACAAGAAGTGGAATAGACAACACAAGAAAGACAGGGAATCATATAACTGCTTTTCCCTGAAATAAGCAGAAAAAGATGCGAAGCAGGAAATAATAAAGTTTGCAATATGAAAAGTTAAGTGTGTAAGGTTGCCCATAAAAATTTCTTCTGCATGTGTTGGGTAGCTCTCTGAATACTGCATTATTTTAAAGAAAAAAAAATAGGAAAGTTTATGGAAATGCCTTAAATGTAGGTTGTTGAAAGGCTGAATTACAAAAAAAAGATTAAAAGGGTCAAATATTCAGTATATAAATTAAAAATTAAAACCTGTCTAAAGTGGTTAAATGTTGAAAAAAGTGCAGAATTAAGGAAACTTCAGACTCAAAGTTGAAAATCTAGCCTTAACTCTATTTTCTTTCAGTATCATCAAATATATATAAATCACTATTTAAAAATTAGAAATATAGTTTAAATTACTTCTTAGGTACCTGGGATAAGCATCCTCAGAAAGCAGTTAATCACTTTTGCCATCTCCAGAACCGACTTGTAATTTTAAATGGCTCCCATGGTTGTGCATAAGGACTACAATTACTTTGAAAACCACTTTTTCCCTAGAAGTACTGCCTCATTTATTCTGAAGAATGGGGCTTACACAAAGAACAATGTATTTTGTTCATTGTTGCTTGACCTGTGGACTTACACCTTTTACTTCTGGCATACTGCTCATTCCTCCTCTGAAAACACTTACTTCCTCTTCTTTTCTGTAACATCCATTGTTACATCTTGTGGATGCTTTTACGTATCTGATTCTTTTTTTAATTTTTGAGGAATGCAGTACAGAAGCCGTGCCTTCTTCACCTAGCTCAGGGATGACCTTCCCAGGGCTGGCTGCAGAATTTCTAAGATAAACCACCCTGGCCTAGGAAAATAAATATAAAGAAATAACAGTTTTTGTGCCAAAAGTTTAGAGGCATAGATTGCTCCAAAAGGTTGTTAGAAAGAAGGCCATTTCTGAATCCAAAGGAGTTTAGTAGTTTAGATGTAGTAGAGAACTAAAGCATGAAAATAGCCTACACGAAGTTTACTTTTGTCTTTGAGGTTCAGTTTCTCAGCTTCAGAATGAGGATTAAACATTCCTCTCAGAAGCTGACTATGTCTGTCTGTTGGTCTGTTTGTCTGTCTCAGGTGGTTCTGTTCGAGGCAAGGGAGAGTGGCCAGCCAAAGTTGGCTGTACTTGGCCTTGAGTAACTTCAGAGTCTTTGATGAGCCACAGCTGTAAATAGTCAGTATTTCTGCAAACCCTTCCCAGGCTCCCAAGACAAGATTAGAAAATGAAAAGCATGCAATTAGTGGCCACCTGTGAGAACTTTAATTTTACGTGATTTGCCTCCTATTATGCAGAATTCTATGGCAAACTCTAAGGGTAAAATCTAATTATTGAGGTCAAGGCTTCGTCTATTTCAGAAATTTTAGAACTCACTCTTTTTAAGTCTATTGCCTTCTGAATTATAAGGGAGGCAAGTGTCTTTTGAAAATGGTGTCTCAAAATCTTGCTATTCTTTTTCATTTGGAAAGATGTGGCAGCCTCATCAGACACTCATTGCCACTTTGACTGCTGCAAGTTCTTTTATCTTTCCATCCTCTTGCCGCCCACGCTGCCTGACCTCATGTCTCTCCACCTCCTCAGCCATTTTCTAATGCTAACTCTGACAAACAGAAATACTGAAGTGAGCTAACTGCAGTCTGAGAATTTATTCTGGGAAATCAGCAAAATGACTTCCTTCCAAAGATTGAAAAGGGTGGGGGTTTTTTGTTGTTTGATGATAAATCCTTTTCCCCTCATAATCTTTATATTGGAAGACTTTTTTTCCCTACTGTCTTCTTCCTAGACAATTTTCTCCCTCACTATTCCCTTGTGATTATTACTAATCTTTTTACAACTATGCTGTCACAGCTTTACCCTGATGATTACTCCATCAGGTATATTTTTTTTTTCCTGCCAATAAATGATATGTTACATGGATTTCCTTTGTAAGGATCTTCTTTAGTTGCTTGAAAGACTCACAGTATTCTTGGAGTGTAATGTATATATAATCCAATTATCTAGATAAATCCATACATAAGCAGTTTGGCAGGCTGTTTTGCTATATCTGAGATTAATTTCAAAGAATTGAACAAATACGGTGAAAGTAGGTTGTATTCCTGAATCTACTGTGATTTACTTTTGGGCACCTACAGTATACAAAAGATACTTCCACAAGGACGGGAGAGAGAAATTATTTCCAAACCACTGCTCTGTCTGTTAGAATATTTTATATATCTTCAAACACTAGCTACTGAGTGCTTTCTTTATTACCAAGACATGTTTGACTACACAAAAATACTTTCATACCACATGATTAGATTATATTTATTCCACAACAGTAATTTCCTTTGTAATTCTCAGTCTGCACTGGAGCTAAGGGAAAGGAAGCATCATCAAAAGAAAGGCTAGTATGGCTAACTGCCATAAAAAGTAGTACTTAGAACTGTTTCTTCTCCCAAAGTCATTCTTTAGGGGCCTTTATTGCATGCTTTCAATAGGGTATAGGCTGAGTATTTCTGTAGACCTGTCTGCCTTGTCATCATGGCAGTCAGTTTAAAATCCTTCTTTGCAAAGTTTCTTGTTTAAAGTAGGAATTGCACAGGAAAATAGATAAGAAAAATAATTACTGAGTAATAGAAAGATCTAAGAGGTTCTTGGTCATCTTTCCATCAGGCTATGGATAGACCTCAAAAATGTCAGAAAACAGCTTCAAAGACTCTGGAGCTGAAAGTTCACCACAATATCTAATAGAAGAAATAAATATGATTAAAAAGAACAAAAGAGATTTGAGATACTGTCCTAAATCAGCAGTGGGAAAATAAGAATGAGTAATTGAATTTCTGAGAAAGGGAAGAAATCAAAGACCAAGCTTGAAAAATCAACATAGCAAGGCTTCTTTAACAGCGCACATTAATTTATTGATGCTAGTTGAACAATCGGCATTGCTTCAATATTGCCTTTGGGATTTATTTATCATCTCCCTTAATGGTGCTATGTCTCTAGTATAAACTCTGGGAGAAGAGAAATGGAAGACATCTTACTTTTCCAGGCCTAGTGTTGTTTAGACCCCAACCAAAATCAAGAAAAATACAACATCAGTCTAAAAGAGAAGTAATTCAATCCAAATGGGGTCCTGTCAAAAGGGTGGAAGAGAGTACTGAGGTGATGGCTACTACTGGTGCCCAAGGGAAGTGGTCTTCAGGAGAGGGACTTTCCTCACTTTCAAAAGGTGTGTGTTTTCTCAGTAGGAATCCTTATTTTGTCTATAATTGCTATACAGACGGTTATCCAAAGCAATTAGACTGTTGATTTGTTTCACACAGGCTTTCCAGTGGTTTTGTTTGTTCAACTCCATTTCAATCAAGAAGGTGCCCTTTTAATGAAGATCTAGGATAGAGTGATGGGAACTATGATAACATAACTACCACATCTCCTCTTTGCTGTAGGGCAAGTTTTATATTCATCCGCAAGATTTTTGCCTTATAATCACTGTACAGAACTGAGACCTTGTGAGCAATGAACTTTCCACAGGAAACCTGCAGGACACCAGGATGCCAGAAGTTAGGACACCCTCCAATATATGATAAGATTGAGGGTAAGGCTAGACATCGCTAGAAAAACAGAATTTTAAGTGTGTTCTCCACTGAATCTGCCAGATGGGTGATCAGGTGCTGTTTGCTTTCTTGAATGTAAAATGACAAAATTATGTTATTTATCCTGCAAGAGGAAGCCAGACAACTAACGGAAAAGGCTGTGGATGTCCTTACATTCATGGATTAGACAGGAGTTTTCACTGAGCAGTCCATCTCCCTTGTCCTGGAAATGCTGGGAGGAGTAGTCACGTTTGGATATGCAAACAGTTACAGGAAATAGTAAGAAGGAAGCTCTAAAAGATACTTCGTTTCCATTTCTGTGAGTGATCTGATCTCATACAGTGTTTTGAAAACCAGATGACTCTTTCAGGTTTTGTACTGCTTTCTGTAAGCTGAATGTGATGTCTAAATTTGATTCCTGTCCATGGAATCCTTTGGATTACTGCTGTTTAAAAAGGTCTGGGAAATCCTGGAGTATTCATCCTGAGACACTTGTGAGCAGACCAAATCTACTATCTCAGCTATTTTATTATTTCTGAGAGAACTTGTAGTGGGTGGGTGAGGAACTGGGAGACAGGAAAACAGCAGAAATTGAAAAAGGATAAAAAGCAAGAAGAGCCAGGGAATTATGGCTGTAATACAGGTAAACTTAACTTCTATCCCTGACAGAATTCTGCAGTGAATAAACAAACAAAAATTTGTAAGCAGCTGGAAGATAACAAGGAAGTGAGTAGAAGCTAATACGCATTTGTCAAGACTAAACCATGTCAAACCAATATAATTACCTATGGCAGTGTAACAGCCATGTGAATTGGAGAGAAGAGTGGATGTTATATATCTTTATTTTAGGAAGGCTTTGTAACAGTCTCACAGGATGTTTTTGTAAGCTGGCAGGAGAAACATTGTTAAGGGGAAAATAATCAAAGAATAGGTGAAAAACTGCTTGGAAAATGTACTCAATGAGTTGATATTAATGGCTTGTTGTCAGAATTGAAATAGCAGAGATCCACATAAGTCTGTCATGTGCTGTTCGGAGGTTTCATTAACACCCTGGATGATGGCAGATAGAATATACTTATTGCATTGTGGATGACATGAGATTGGGAGGGACTGAAGGCATTTTGGAAGGCAACATTAGAATGAAAATTATCTTGACAAATTGAAGACATTCTCTGAAAAAGTTGGATGAAAGTCAGCAAGGACAATATATTGCACTTCGTAAAACTGATCTATACTAATACAGCCTTGTGAATGACTGTTTAGGAGGTAGTTCTTCATAAAGTGATTTGGGAGCATAATGGAGGAACAGAGATAAACAGAATTGTGCTCTTCTAAATATGTATAAATTGTATGAGACAACATATAGCATCATTTGTAGTGAGTCTAAAAGGAGATGAAAAGGGAATGAGCTTAGATCTAAACCGCAGAGCTGATAAGGAGCATTTGGCAATTTTTTAGCTCAACTGGAAAGTAGTGGACACAGCAGTTTTTGAGTGAAAAAAACCTGTTGCACAGAGAAAAGGAATCTGGTCTCTCTTCCTGCACCACTACAATGATAAAAAATACTTCTGTTAAATTCCAGGAAGAAAATTTCAAGTTAGATAGGATACCAGGAAATATTTTGTAGTGGTAGGAATAAGGCTACACTGGAATCCATTCCTTAGAGAGGTTCTGAATTTCCCCACTGGGAATCTTTAAAACAGGGTGGAGAACTTCTCTTGGGAAAGGTAGAGATAGTCTGGGGTAGGGAACTATATTTAATGTCCTGTTGAGAGTTCATATCCAACCTTACTTCCCTGTGATTCTGTGTGGTCCTTCTTGACATAACAAAAGACAAATATCATTATCCTCAGCATCTGAAGAGCTGTTTGCCTTTGCTACATCTCTTTTAAAAGGAGACACATTCAAAGTAGGGAGGATTGGATGCAGAAGTGGAACTACTGTGTGTTAGGGCAGAGAAACGATTGACTTTTTGCATCTTGTTTTCTTTGCATCTAAAGTTTGGAGTTGGGATGATAGTGTCTTCTTGAATTTCCCAACTTCATTTTTGTCCTACCCCACATGACATATCCAGTTGTGTTACCAAAAACGTGCTTCTTACTATGAGAAGTGTACTCTTTTTTGTTTTGCAGTAATGTAAAATATGTTTCTACTCAAACTTTACACTCATTCCCTTCCTCCACTGCTTTTCCAGCCCCTTACCTAGTCAGCCCATCAATCTCCTTCCCTCTCTCTCTCATATAAATCCAGCATCACTCCCTATCTTTAGTATAAAACAGGCTTATCACCTGCCTTTATAATTAGTGAACCATGTTGTTTATACTCAACACAAGTGCACCACATTCTTTCTTTTCTTGTGCCTAAAATACTGACAACCCTTCTGTCTCTGTTATAGCTGGCTCTGCTGGACTCCCTGATGCCAAATTTTACTAGTTCCCTTCACAGATTCATAGTTTATTGCCCACCCTCTCCCCTCCAACTCCTTGTCTTCATCCCTGTCCTCCTGGATTGCTTCAAACAATGAATTTGCCTCATCACACTCTCTCCTTATGTGGGGTGCCTGTCAAGGCATCAGGAAGAAGAGTCATTACCTGTTATAGCTTCATCTTGAATGCTGCCTCTCCTCTTGATTGACATGACCATTGGCTAAGGCAGTAGTAAAACTACAATCCATTCCAGCTTTTTCTACACCTCATACCTGTCTAGTTAATGAAAAGGGCTCTTCAGCTGGTATTTGAAGAAAAAGCTTTGGTTACAGACTGTCAATGACTCATTTAGTTTTCTCTCTTGAGCTGGATGTAACTTGTAGGCTTGAAGACTGGACCAATTTGGGCTTTTACTCTTGAGTTTCTTGGAGCCCCAGCAAAATATTGCACATACCTTATTGACAAAATTAACTGACATTACTTGAGGTCTGCAGCTGCATGTTTTAATGGTGTTGTTGTCTGTAATGCCCTGTCAGTGAAGCCCTTTCAATGAATAAAACAGTGAACTAGTTTTGGCAGTAAGTCTTCCTGTCCACCTTGTGTACAGGTAAAATGAGAGCTTTGGTGGAATGGCTAGTTCCACCAAATGGAACAGGCCAGTCAAACAGGCTAGTCATCAAATGCTAGTTTCCATTTGGAGCTAACTGAATGATGCTGAAAAGTTGTTCTTAGCTACTGAATGATAGCAGCCACTTTTCTTTTGCTGTGTTTGCTTTATGACTCTGTGCTGAGAGTCACATCTCCTGTCACTTCAGATGTTTCATTAGCAACTGGCCTGTGTAAACCCATTTGATGAAGGCATCCTATGTATGGTGTTGAACTTTGCAACACAAGCTTTAAGAAGGAATTTGTCTTTTATGTTGTTCAGATTTGGATTCAGGGCAATATTCTTCTATGATGCTGAGCATTACCCTGTCTTGTGCCTGTTTTCATTTGGGCAATGACAGCATTGGCTTTGCATAACATAAGCAATCCTTTCATGAGTACAGAGTCATCTGTTTTTGATGTTATCACCTATGTTAGGAACCTAAATGCCTTGAATTCCCTCTGGCTAGCAGAGGGATAAAGGTGCTTCTGGAATATGTCTGAACCCACTGACCCTCCCAAGCTCTAGAGGTATATTTTTATATATATATATTCATTGCCTAAAATGAGGTGGGATAAGTCAGGACAGCAGAGCTGCAGCCTCTTATTGTGCAGCTCCTTCTGTTGATTCAACTAAGAGTTTCTGTCTTTGAATTTTGGCATCCCGAAGTGTAAGATACACTCGGTGATTTAGTTTGAATCTCTTCAAAATTCCTGTGCAGTGAGTAGAAGAGATGGCACATCAGAAGCACATTTTGTAGACCCTCACTTAGATCACATATGAAATGAAAAAAGCTTCCATCAAAATAGATCAAACTTTACTGAATATTACTGCCTCATGTAATAGGCAGTCTAATTTAATCATGTCTTATTACTGAATATGGGTGGGAGGAGAGAGGAACTAAGACAAGAACTTTCCTTACTTTGCTAAATAAGCATATGAACAATTTTCTTCTTGAAAAAGTGTCAAGAAAAGGTAAGAATCTCCAAGTTCTGTCTGCAAAGACTCAAGCTTAGACAGTGGAGGACTGTGAAAACTGTCCAAAAACCCCAATACTGAAACCTGAAACTGAACATATAGATAATTAATAATGAGCTGAACTGAATGGTAGGATATAAACATCTATGTACCTCAGGGCAAATATACTGAAAGGCAATATGCTAGCAGTAGTAAAATGTTACAGTATCTATATATTGAATTTAAAGTCAAAAGAAACAACTGAATCTTCTAGTTGGACTTCATTTTGTTTCCCCTCCATGAAACCTTGTAGCATGTGTCTGACTTCAGTGTGTCTCCCACATATGTATCTTTCTCAGTTAGCTGGTAAAACAATTCATAAATAAGGGAACTTTGTTTATACCAAAAACTGTTCCCTAATTCATCTTAATTTGTCTGGCTTCAACTGTTAGCTTTCTATTCTTGTTATACTTTTTTATGCTAGATTACACAGAACCTTAATTCCCAGTATTTTCTCTGTGTGAATCCACTTGCACACAACAATTGAGACACCTTTTAATAAGCTTTTTAATAAACTAACATTATTTACCTCTTTAAGTCTCTTACTGCAAAACATGTTCTCCACTGTTCACATTTTCATGGTTTTGTATGATTTCCTCAATTTTTCAAATATTTAGAAAATATGAACAACCCCCCTGTATGTAATATTAATCATAATTTGTATGAGTGCCATACAGAGAGGGACATTAATTCATTATTGTTCTGCTCATACAGTCTGGGAAAACACTGGCTTTTTCTTGCCGTTACTGGGACAAATATGAGAGTGTGCCCTATTATATATCCTCTCATCTCAAACTCCCACGTAGCATCTCTAGAATTTCCACCTGCTTTTATCCCTTTTATTCTATAGGCCCTAAGGTTTGCTTTCAGTGATCCTACCTCTGTAAATTTGTATTTGACTGTATTAAAGCACTTTTATTTTTATTGGATCCAGGTAACCAAATGATCCTGATAAGTTGTCAGACTACCCTGTCCTCATTGTTATTTATGTTTCTATCCATATTCTTGATTTGATAACTTTTTCACCCTCATTGATTACAGTAGATCATGATGATCATTTCACTGGCAAGTATTTTTCTGACATGTCAGTTAATCAGTTTTCAGCTCATTTAGTATGTGCTTTATTGATGTTATATAGTGCCAACTTTTTAATTAGTCATGTGTTATTGAATGAATTGCTTTACAAAGTCTGAGCTAGGCAATTTTATTGGACACATCTGTAATCTTATCAAAATCATATTAGTATGATGAGAATTACTTTCTCTAAATCCATACTGCCTGACATTAATTACATTCATGTCCCTTAGTCTTTATCAATTAGGCTTTGTATCAACTTGATCTTTCTTTTGTCATGGCCAATGTCAGGCTAACCAGTCGTGCTGCTGGTTCTTTAAAAATTGATAGCAAATTAGCATTCTTCCAGAATTTCCCTGCTATTTCAAGATTTATTAAAAATGAATAGAAGAGATGAGAGATGCCCTCAGTTATTTGGGCCTGTTGCATTGAATATAATTATCCCTAGCAGATGCTGTCTGATATTCTCCTCAGTTACTAATTCTCGAGTAGTGAAATCTGTGTTTGCCAAGTAAAAATGTAAAACGTGGAATGTTGCCAAAGCTTAAGCTTTGTGTTTGTAGTATTCCTAAAGTCATGAGTCCTTTAAGCATGTCCTATCTTACCTTTTAATGTGATAAAAATAACAAATAGATACCAGAGACAACCTGTTACCAGAAAGGTCTGAAAGGTTTATAGTTATAATTACAGATATAATTATGAGAAACATTAAATATGGAAGAAGCTTTCACACTTACAGTTGAAAAGATAAAACAGATTTTGTTCTCAAAATAAAACCAGGAAACTGGTTCTGTAAGTATGGTACATGGTGACTTTAGACCTAAGTTTGTTGAAAAGTAAAATATAACATTTCTAAAGGACCCTTGGGAATGCTATTATAAAATACCTGAAGAAGGATTGTGCCTGGACATATCTGCTTCTGTAACTGCGTGTCTTATGCTGGGGGCTGTGTTTTTATACTGTATTTTTGTATCACTTTTTAAGAAGTATTGGTAGAGTTTGGGTTTATATATCTATATCTATATCAAAAAATTAAGGCAGAGAAGTGCTGTCTGAAAATTCTTTGACTATCACCAGTGATTTTGGATGATACTGTTATTGGATTATCTAGAACCTACAGCGGCATTGTTCAGAATTGCAGTCCCTTTCTGCATGAACTTAATGATCTGTCAGTAGAACTCAATTACAGGATGACTCCCTTTCTCTGAAGTTAATGGTTACATATTTATGTGTCTGACTTCAGTGACAGGAGAGTTAGCTGACAGTGAGTATACTTTGAAAAAAATATGCCCAATAATAATGATAAACTACTACTGAAAATTTTCAAAATAGCAATATGACTGATTTATACGTTAATATCTTCCTTGCTAAGCTGAGGTCATAATTTGATAATAGTTATGAAAGCGATCAGTAGAAAACTTCATGATAGAAACAAAGTTCTTATAATTGTAACACAATATTATAATTCTAACAATTGTGCAGGAGTGGCTGTTGTTAAGTCTTTCTGTAAAAAGAACAGTAGTGTAAGGAAGTTGTCTAGGAACCATCAGTTGTATGTTCAGAGGTTCCCTCTGGAGGCAATGGACTTCATTTGGTTAGCTCAGTAAGAGTTACACTACAGATTTGGGATTAAAAGACACAACTAAAAGGACAAATGAAATTTACCTAGGTGCTTAGATTGCTTTCATGGTCAACAAGCAACAAATAAACTTTAACCCTTCTCCATTTTATTTTTCACAAGGAGTCAGATAAAAAGCAAAGCCTTTCCCATCTAGGCTTCCTATCTTTTAAATTTTAAGAATCTCCGAAAACAAGTGTAACTTGGGATGTGAAAGAAATATTTTTAACTACCTAGTGATATAGGCAGCTGTATAACAGTTGGCGTGAGCTATCTGAGCTTTTAAGAGGACATAGTCTAAACAGAAAAGTTATTTAAAACTTCCCTTTTGCACAATATTACTGGTATACTGTTGTCACTGGAACCTTAATTTCAGATTTCCTGATCTTTATTGTTATAATATTATAGCCATTATTTATGAATATGCCAGAAGTGGGGTTTTTATTAATTTTTTTCTCTTTATTTTTCTCTTTCTTTTGCATTTTCTTTTTCATTTTCTTTTTTTCTTTTTCTTCATTTCTGTAAATTATGTTCTTTAAGGAAAATGTCTTGATTGGAAAGCGAGGTTCTGTGCTCTAAAACTGGACAGGGGTATAGAGCAAACTAAGGCTGACAACTTGACCTATTGACCATAGGACTCAGAAGGGCCTGGTGCAGTTATCCATGTGTAGGCATTTAGTGCTGCTTGAAATAGCTAGTGTATCCAAGACACTCAAGTATAACACAGGGCTCTCAGGTGTGGCACAGGACCTACAGAGACCTTTGACCTCATAGATCAGCACCTAAACTTTAAGAGGGTTACCATCAGGTATCCCAAATAGCACTGGCTATCTGTCTGAGGAAAATCAAATTAAGTGTTAGGCATTTGCATGGACTCAGTTGCAGGAGGGAGCTTTAAATCCAGAATGCAAAATGTCTGTGACTAAATTAAGCTTACTGTGCATTTGATGTAAAAATCTATTCTTTTGTATGATTAATATTATTCATTAATTAAATTAATATTATTAATAAATTACCAAGAAAGACGTTACTATTTGCTACCCTAGAAATTAGGATTTGCTACATCAAACCTGTGACCTGAGAGGTTCCATTATCATTAAACTGCCACTTTATGCATATCTTGCATTTATAATTTGGTGCTTCAAGGAAAGCGCCAAAACCATTGCTAACATCAGAATGCTCATAACACAGCTAGCCTTATTTTCCCACTGTGAATCCAACTTGTAAATTATATTTTATTTCATAAACTGCTGATATAATACAGAATTCAAACCTTAAAAAAAAATTTCATGGGCTATAATATTTGTCTAGAAAGGTGCAGTGAAGGTGTTTACTGAAGTAGATGATTTTCATAATAAATACAAATTCATTAGATGCCATTCACCTACATGATGTAGGAACACAGTATTAAAAACTGCTCATGAGACAACTTTTCTAAAATCAATGTAGAACCAGAGTATTACTTCATCAGAAAATGTTTATTGAATGATCCCGGCCCAGAATCAGTTTAATTTGAGCTTCAGGAACTTCTCTGCAACATGTGGCTCTGTGGTCTCTTCCAGATTTATTTTAGGTATATAGCTACATTCTCACTAGCTTGGTGCTGTTGCCTTGTGTTCTGGCAATACGGCAAAATAGAAGTGTCTTTTAGAAATATGTATAGGAATGGAAATATTTTTTCAAAGTTGCATGCTCAGAGTTAGATGTCTAAAATTGTATAGCAGAAGAGGAAACATTGAATTCTTGATCTCTTAAAGAGAAATCTGTACCTTATCAATCATCTGATCTAAGCCTATTTCTATATTAGTACTTTCTATACAGCAGTGTCTCTTTTACATTTAGGTTCTATCACTTTCTGATTCCATTACTTGACATTAAATCATAGTTATTGAGAGTAACCTTTAAGCTCTTTAGAACTACATTATCTTTTGCTATTCTGAAAGGTTTTGTCACCCTTCAGCTTATGCTTTGTGTGATTTTGATGAAGCAGGGTTCACACAGTCCCCCAGATCACTTAACGAATGAATAGCACAGAACCCAGTGCCAAGTCCTCTGAGATCTCAGTTAATGTATTACTCCCCATCTGAAAGCTCTGCAGTTGCTACTTCTTTGCTTTGTCGTCCACCAGCCATTTTTTATGTCTACTGTTGGATTTTTACCAACGCAGTACTTCTTTAGTCAGCAACTGTGCAGTGCCTGGTTTTGGTGCAGAGACAGACATAGAGTTCCTTTCAACTAATATAGAAAATCCTTCAGCTCCAGCTAATTAATTTTTAGTTATTGACTTCTTTACCTAATTGACCATTTGCAATGGGGTTTTTTTTAATACCTTATCAATAAATATCCTTCTTAATTTTTTCTGTAATTTTCTGGATCGGGAAATTAGATTAATAGATTGGTAATTTTGAATAGTTTTCTGGTGATATCTTAGAAAATTAATAGAATACCAGAATAAAATAATCCTATTTTTTCTCCATTTCTATTTTTGGCAGAGAAAGTCAGGATAACAGAATACAGGAATTTAGGAGCTACCTCAGGTAATTTGTGTGATAAGTAGTCAAAACCTCTTTTTGAAGAACAGCCCTAATAAAGAGATGGTGCTCAAAAAGAGATTGTGCTCACATGAGCACATAATGGTTGAAACACCAGTTTTGCTACAGATGCTGTGGAAAACAGGACAAAACAATTCATAGAATCATAGAATCGTCAAATAGTTTTGGCTGGAAGATCATCAAGATCATCAAGTCCAACCTTATTCTTAGCCCTATCAAATTTAGGATCTTCTTGTGGTGTAGATATATGTGTATGTATGTAGTCAGAACATTATTCAGACAGTTAGAAACACAGCAGAGTAGCACTCCTATGTCTTTTGCCACAATCTTATTATTGAAGGATTCTTATCAAACGATGTGGAGTCAGTTACCTCCTTCTGCAAAAAAGGCCTGTATCTGTACAGATACAGGTACTATAAGCAGAGATTCTTCCTTTTTAGCCTAAATCATATTCATGGCTTGGAGACAGCTTTTCTTCTTCAGAATGAGGCTTGATGTGATTTAAAAATAACCTAGGGTTAAACGAAGCACTTAAAATGAGTGCTTTGCATTGTAGTGATTGAGCCAGCAATACCTTTAATAATATGCCCTCACACTGCTCGCCTCTTGCATCAGAGGGATTTTCTAAAACAAACCATAATGTAAAATTCATTAACTACCAGTAGCTAGCTTTCTGAATCTGCTTGAGCCAATGAATTAATTTTCATTTCTGAAAATATTCATAAAATGTTGGTTTATGATAATCCTGTATATAATAATGGCTTTTAGATGGCGTACATCTAACGTACTTGAAGCATTCAACTGGGTATGAAGTAAAATATTCTAGTATAAAGGAATTAAGGTTCCCACATGAATTTTTAAATCATTGAGAGATGTGTGCTGAGCATGTTTATAAGGAAGACATTGAGGTGCTGGAGGGAGTGCAGAGAAGGGCAACAAAGGTGGTGAGGGGTCTGGAGAGCATGTCTTAGGAGAGGCTGAGGGAACTGGGATTTCTTAGTCTGGAGAAGAGGAGGCTGAGGGGAGACCTCATCGCTCTCCACAACTACCTGAAAGGAGGTTGTAGTGAGATGGGTGTTGGTCTCTTCCCCAGGTAACTAGTGATAGGATGGTAGGAAGTGGGCTTAATTTGCACCAGAGGAGGTTTAGATTGAACATTAGGAAAAATTTCTATACTGAAAGAGTGGCGAGGCATTGGAACAGGCTGCCCAGGGAGGTGTTGGAGTCACCATCCCTGGAGAGGTTCAAAAAACATGTAGACGTGTCACTTCAGGACACAGTTTAGTGGTCATTATAATGTTGAGTAGACAGTTGGACTTGATGATCTTAGAGGTCTTTTCCAGCCTTAATGATTCTATGTTTCTATGTTGACAATAAGTGAAATGCTTACACGTATGCTTGTGTCTCTGTCTTTCTAGTTACACACATAGCTAAATTTCTGGTTGTTCTTTAAAAATTCAGCTAAGACTGTATGTGTCTGTGTCTGATTCTACGCAGATATATATGGCTCTCTGGTATCATGAAGAAATGACTACAGGATGGCTGCAACTACTGTTATTTTTCTGTGTTTATAATTGCCCAGGAAAAATGTTGCAAGAAGCTTTAGTTTCACACTGACAGATTTGGACTGATCTTTTGCTATTGCATGCAGTGCATAAAAGCAAGAAAAATAAAGGAATTAAAGCTCCTGTTCACCCAATTTAATTGTCAGAATGCATCTGTGAGTTAGATTAAAAGAAGAGGATTTTCAGAACAATAAGATACTAATTATGCTAAAGGGCAGACTGAAAAGTTTTACCTTCTCTGTGGACAAGCAAGATTCATTAAAATGATGAATTTTAAGGTACTAGTCTGAAGCCTTAGGATAATGGGGTGAATACTACAAGTTTTTCTTTGTAATTTTGAGCAGTTAATTTTGGGTGCTTCTGTATCAAAGGTATGTGCTGTGACCAGGAAGTCAGAATCAACCTGAATATGAATGGAAAAATGCTGTTGACTGTTTTTTTCTCAAACCAGGACTCACCATGATTAGCTTTTCAAGTCTGATGTGAAATTGTTCTAGGACTGAACCAAAAATCAGGATTTTCATTTGCTGGATGAGAGAATACAAACAAGGAGAAAAAAGGATGTTGCTTAGCTGTGTGTCTGTTCTGGACATTTGTAGCTGTGCCATATTGCAACCTTTCTTCTTTTTGGTTTAGCCAGATGAGTCATAGCATAAGTAACATGAATCTTCACTTCTGCACTGCAAGACTGTGCTGTATTGCTTTGTAGACCCTAACAGGGACCTGCTCAGGATGTAGTGTGGCAATTTGCTAAGGTTACTTCTGAAGTAAACAATTTCTTGGGAAATGGGGTGACCAGTGTGTGCTTTTGGCAAGGGACTATGTATTGTGGTTACTAACTGGCTGCTGTGAATTATTAGGGGGAATCAACTGCTTGAGCTTCTCCTTACCAAAGCATGGAAGTACTTGGATACCCATGTTTATGTGTGCATATATGTACCACTGGCACAGATTTAACAGGACACGGAGCTACAAGCTTGTCCTCCTACTCCTCTTAGCTTTTATGTCCCTTAGTGCTGGACCTACCTGAATTCCCATTGCGATGCAGTGTTACAGAGCCTCTTCAGCAGCCCAGGTGCCAGAGGAGCTGAGAAGACAAGTGATGCTCAGCCTCTGGCAACAGTAAAAACTGGCCAACATACTGTGTTGTGGTACTGCCCCTTATCTCATGATCTTTCTATTTTTTATTGTTATATTTACCAACATAAATCAGTTTGAAACAGTTCAAATTTTTTCACCTGTTTTACTAAATCATTACTGGACTGACCTACAAGAGAATCAGATCTGTTGCCATTACAGCAATACCTAGATAATATTTGAACTAATTTGAACACATAATGATTTGACTTCTTGCCTGTTACTATGACTATCCATCTGTAGTGGAAACCTGGCCTTACCAGGGTACAAGAAGGTGCATACATGCTTAGGTGCTGACAAGCCATCCACAATGACCCTTTCACAGAGTGTCAAAGCTAGCTCAGGTAATGTCTGTGTCACAGTGGTGGCTGCAGTGGAACACACTCTCAGGATCTGCAAAGGAGCCAGAAGCAAATTGCAATAAAGAGTAGTGGGAGCATCTGAGTGTTAACTGCTCTGTGTCTTGGAGAGTCTCCATTTTTTATAGGATCTCTAGACATTAGTATGAAACTTCTGCTGTTAGTATTTGTACTGTCATTACATAAGGCTGACGACTTAGGAGACTGTTAGCTTGCCCTTTAAAATAAGTGCTTAATTAATGAAAATAACATATACCAAAGAACATCATGTAGCAAAAATGGTAGCTGATGTACTTTTCACTTTAATCCTCTTGCTTTCAAGTATGTGGTTTTGCTATGGGCTGAGTTTATGTAACACCTTAATTTTGTATTTTTTGCAGAAATGTAACCTGGAATAACTTAGCTATCCCAGACACCCACTGTTCCAGAGAGCTAGAAGAAGGTTACCAGTGCCCACCTGGATTTAAATGCATGGACCTTGAAGATCTGGGACTAAGCAGGCAAGAGCTGGGCTACAGTGGCTTTAATGAGATAGGTCTGTCCTATTGGTAAAATCCATTTCAGTATCCATTTAAAAATGTTTATGAAATAGAACAGATAGCTCATGTCTGTGCTGAAAAGATATCAAGTGCAATCAGTATTCTGCTCAAGTAAAGCACATGCCAGAAAGAGAAGCTGTGCTATTTGCTTTGGAATGATGAAATTATCATCTATTTTTACATTGCTTGGGATCCCAAGATTTAAATAACTTTAAAACAATGTCTTTATTTAATAGGAGTCAACCATTGATTATCACCAGTATGCAAGTGTGATGACTAATTCTTGTATTTTATTTATGATTCATTTTAGAGTACGTAATTCATACCATTTGTCTAATTTTAGTAGTAATTCCCATGTAGAAAAACCCCACCCCAATTTACTTTATCATCTTGATACTAAAGAGAAGAGGGGAGAGAAAATGAGTTTGTGTATGTGTGGCAGTCTCGATCCAAGCTGTGTAAGTCAGAACATCACCCAGAAAAATGACTGGGAGTCAGGCAGATTTTGCAATACAGGTGCAATTGGTATTCTGTGAACACCACTGTCGAGTCACCAGGAGAATACATTCTCTGCTAGCTGCAATGTGTCGTGCCATCCCCATGGGGAAACGAGCGTAGAAAATAATTCAGGAAAGGTGACAAGAGGATGGGCAGCTGTGGCAAGATCCATATCCAAATGGAAAATACACAGTCACCCTGTCAGAACATTGTGGTTATCTCACATTTATTTAACAGAGCAAGGTCCAGCAGGAGCCTGCAGTTGTGAATTTTCATTTCAGCACAGGTAGGGAAGTCCCTTCAAATGGTAAAGCATACCTGCAAGCCGTATTCTTTCTGATGCATCTCTCTGACTCTGATAAGCTTTTTTTTTGTCTTTTACGTTTCCTAGCCTGAGCTCCAGACTGTTATCCTGGCCGCAGCTGAACTCAAAGGTCATAAAAAGGTTTAATGATGGAATGCCTGCAATCCAAAAAGTTTTTTTGAATATTGAAAGTCTTTGCAGCTGGAATCACTTGAGTTGGTTCCCAGGCTGCTGAATATACATACACAATGAGCCAGAGAATTACAAGAAATAGTCTTGGAAACCTGTTACAAGAAGTACTCAGTGATACCAAATACTTGCATGAACAAAAATTGCCATTTGTGTCCTTTTTTTCTTGTGATAAATGGAGGAAAAAAACGATTTCCACCAAGCTCCATTCTGTTTCCTCTGAGAGTCAGAGCATGCCAGTTATACTAGTACTGCTAGCTGAATAGGACTTGAATAGTACCCCTCTTTTATTTTTACTCTTTTTTTCAGTATATCTCAAAGATAAACCCTGTCTAATCTCTCAGACAATCTTTAGATCCTAAGATAGTGGCATACAGCCGCATCTGGATGAACTTGAGCTAAGTTCACACCAGAAGCTGAAAACATCCACACACAAGTTCTCTACCTTGAGATTATTTGGCAGGGGAGAGCAGGATAGGAGTACCACCAGAAGAATTATGACTCAGATTGAAATCACCCTTCTTATCTTGACATGCAAAATTATTTGTGGCATTGAAGGCAGTTACTCTGTCTGCTACCTGGTCACCTGGGAAGAGTATTTGCAATGCCTTAGACATGGTAGATGATTTGAACGCGGCTCAGAGTGCTTAATAAAGGAGGCCAGTACGTTTTTAATGATGGGGACAGGTTGGCTAAGACAGCTGCAATAGTTTGTCTAATGGTGACTGCAAAGCTGGTTGAAAAATATGGCTTAAATTCCAGTCTCCTGAATTGCAGTTCTATACTTTATCAATATGTCATTCTGAGTGCTGCGTTTTAATGATCTAAGACTGCTAATGGATTTAGGAATCTTGTAATTGATATATTGTTTTTGTCTAGCAATACGTAACCAGGGTAATAACATCTCTCAGTAGAGCAACCAGAAGTTAAGTTGAATATCAATTGAAAGCTGATTACTAAACTTTAAAATACTGGGTAAGACACAGCAGCTTTGCCACAAAATGTTAAATAAGCCTCCTCAGATTAGGAGTGTTATACACAGTGGTATAACCAGCAAGTTTATCAATATTTTACAAATCTCCATTTTATAATGCACCTTTGTGTGTAGTTAACAGATTAGTAATGCAGTAGATCTTTTCTGTGTAATTATACTATTTTACTGTATACATTCAGTGATATTTTGCTTGCAGATATTATGCAGCCTGTCCTGTTGGTTCCTGAAATCTGTCGTTACAAAAATCACAAGAGCATAGCAGTTTGGCAGATACTGTATAATTAGTACCACTTAATTTGCGATACATAAGTACAAGCTATGCATATTTGAGTTTGATCATTTCTGTTATTTTTCTTCTCTAAAAAGAAAAAGGGAGGATTTTTTTCAGTTTTATTACTGGATGAAGATGAAGCTGTCCTAATCAGATAAAAGTTAATGGATTTTTTTAGACTGTGAGAGCTATGCCAAGTAGGTAGTTTCATAGTTGGAAAATCCCTTAATTTTGGCCATACTCTGCTCCTAACTGTTATAAATGGCTTTAGCTGTAAAAGGATGAAAATTTGAAAGATGATACTGTAAGTTTTGGTACTTGACAATATAAAAGGCTTTAGCTGTAAAGGGATGAAAATTTGAAAGATGATAGTATAAGTTCTGGTACTCAACAATATATTTCCCAAATTTTCTAATTTTAGTTTTGAGGTGTTCTCTTTTATCTCTTCTATGTATACTTCTATGCAAGTATGTATGTATTGTTTAAGGAAGAATATAGCTATAGACTACTGATAAACATGGCTTGAAGTCATCAAGATAATCTAGGCACTCCCCTTCTGATGTGAAGCAGACTTCACAATCTTTCCAAGCAATCTAGTGCACTACTTCATTGTCTAAACTCTTAGGAAGATTTTTCTCAAGTATAACCTGAATATTTATTTTCTGCAACTTAAGATCATAATTTCACAGCTTATTCACTAATGACATAGATAAAACTTTTAAAAAGCTTTTCTGCATCTTTCAAGACTATCATTATGCCTCTTCTACTCTCCAAGGCCATGCTGGGCTATATAGAGCCAAATGTTTCAGTCTTTTGCTATAGGACATATATTTTATACCTTAAAATATTCTTATTGTCCTTCTCTAGACTTTCTCCAGCTGATTCACCTCTTTGTTGAAGTGCAGTATTGGCAAAATACCCCAGTAGAGCCATTGCTTTATGGCATTTTAAGCTGTATTACAGTTTATGCATCCCAGGGAGATTTTTTTTTCCATTTTCAGAACAGCATGTTGTGGGTGATTCATGTGTTTTTCTGATTTGTTACAGCTCTTGTGTCCTTTTGAAAGAGCTGCCGTCGCTGCTTCCCATCCTTTATTTGTTTACTTGATTATTTCTTTTTAAATGTAGACCTTTACATTTGTCTCTGAAGATCATACTTTCTTTTTGTCTTCCAACTATTTCTTCATTTTGCAAAGATCTTCTGGAATTTTAATTTTTTTCCTTCTGAATACTTTCAGTGCCTCTTAGCTTACTTTTATCTGAAATTTGATAAGTATAATTTATTTTCTATCAGCCTGGTCAAGAGTGAAAAAACAAGTAGGACAAGACCAAGATCATACTCTGTTGGAACCTCATTTGTCAGTCTTTTCTGACAACATTGCCTTAATGGTTGCTCATAATGACACTTAACAAATAGTTTAGCACCTATCACAGAGTAGTTTCACCTAGCCATATTTCTGTATGTTGTCATCGTGAGACAATGTCTTTCAAATTCAAGATGTAAACTATATAATTCTTCTCCTCTCTTCACAAAAACTGCTTCCATTCTGCATTCGTACAGCAATAATGCAGTAGGATTTGTGGCATAGGTTCTTCAGTGCCTGCACCCTTTCAGTTTGTATTAATAATAAAATACCTGATGTTTGTGAAGGTAATTTTTCAAACATGGGCCACATCATCATATAACTACAGCTAATGCCTCTGTTCTTCAATGTACTTATTTCTAAATAGGATGTAGAATGCAACTAACAGCAATTGGTTTTGGCAACTTTTGCCAACTTTACCAGGGTAATCTCTAATGTAATATACTAAAAGCTGGGACAGTTCTGCCTGGTGATAACTCTAAGAAAGTTAAGAGCAACAGTCACAGAGGTCTATCTTAGAACTGTTGGTGAAACTGGAGAATTAATGAAACATTGAGTGGAGAAACAATTAGCTGAGGCCTCAGTACTTCAAATCCCTTTCTCTATGAAGTTCTGAAACGGGAGGAAAGGATAGTGGAGAAAGAATAATCTACCCCCTAGGTGAGGTGACTTCCCATGTTTCATGTTCCAGCTGATGCAGAGGCTACAAGAAGTTACTGCTTTCTTCTGTAAGTTGCTGATGAACTCAGTGGAAAACTGAGTACGCTTTCCAACAGTTTGACACAGAACTTGACTTCTTAAGTAGGTGTTGTTCTTATACAGTAGGAGCCTTCATATTAAATGAAGTCTTTTATCCCTCAGGATGCTTAAAAGATTTTTTGAATACTACCTGTGAGGCTGGTGTGGGAGTAACAGTAAGGATATGAATGAAAGGCTTGGCTGGCTGTGTGGATGTGGGTGGCAAAGCTCCTTACTATTGACTATACCTGTATGGTACTGTCAAGCTCTTTTTCTCAGACTTCTTAGCTGATATTCATTCAGGCTCCTATAAAAAGCTTGATATTTCCTTCATAGTAGAACAGCTTTCAGCCTTGTCTCCCACTGAGAGCATCAGGTACATTCACAGCTGGCCTGTTTCTTCTTTCTGATTTTATTCTTTTCTTCTCTGTGTTTTTCCTAGCTGCATTTAATTCCCTGGGGTGTAGCGGATAGCATGACAGTATCATACAGTGTGCAAAAAAAGTTGAGTTAAATATTGAGAAAAATGACCTTTGTTTTGTGAATAAACCCCAGTAATTGTACAACTCATTAGGCATGTCATTGTATTTGCATAAGTATTTGAATCTGAAACATAAATATAATTGTTAAATTAAATAAGAGCATGCGAGACTTGGCAATTGGAGAACTATGACAAGTACTTCTGCCTTTCATGTCATTGTTTATCTGAATGTGCATCTACCTTTAGTCAGTATTTGACATGGCAGTAATTGCTATCAGGGCCACACTAAGGATAGAGCTCTCTATGTGCTGCTGGAAAGGGTGCCACATAGACAAAAATGTGCCAGAACCTCCACTGTTGCTGGATCCTGGGCACTTTTGCTCCTTACCTGTAATTTCCACATGGTACAGGTCCTTCTGCATTCAGATTTTTGTAACATCTGGCTGGTAATTATTCCACATGCTTTGTGGGTGCAATCATCTGTAATCACCTACAGATGTACACTTGCAGCTACATTCTGATTTCACTCTTCATGTAATCCTAGAGAATTATTTTTTTTCTTGATTTAAAGTGCTACATATTGCTTCAAATATTCTCAAAAGGAAAAGGAAGTCCCGAATGAAGTGAGAGAAGCTTTATGGCATAAAAAATCATACTGAAAGAAGGACATATTATTCTATGTTGTATCATCAACCTATTTGTCAATTACTACGCCCAGTACCCTATTAAATGGTATTAATTACATCTTGTACCTGCAGAGAATATCTGACAAAGACTGCAATGTTAATGTCCATTTTGCATATAGGAGATAAACACACCCATGTTGAATCTTGGAGACAAATAGTGAAATTTCTATGATAAGGTGTGCTGCAAAGCACATATACCTTACTTGCCTTACAGTAGAAGTGAGCACTGTTCAATGCCACAATGAACTCGCAAAATCATCTCATTTCGTGGCCTGTGAAACAGCAAGAGAGCTTTACGTCTCAGATATTTCCCACTTATAAGTCCTTCTCCCATATAACACGTGACCTAGGATTTAAATATTCTTGGCATGCCTACCGTTGAAAGCCTTTTTTTAAATTGGTAATTAGAAGAAAATATTTTTGTCACTGTGAAAAATGTCTGCCATGATTAGAAGTGAACGTAATTTAACGTTTGTGAAAGGAAACATTGCAGTGGGGCCAAAATCAACTTCCTCAATTCACTTTTAGGTATTCTTTCAGTAAAATACTTGTACAGGGATAAATATAGCCCCTTTGTTTACCCATAAATTGAAATTTTATTTACCAAACACAGGAGTTACACTTGCTCTCTTAAGACTTGTTTTGCTGTGGGAAAAATACTTTTCAGTGTGCAACATGTTTTAATCATGAAAGCGCTGCTCTTAAACTGGAAAAAGATTGGGGTGACATTAGGTAAATTTTTCATAAGGAAGGAATTAAAGTTAAGATAGTATGCTGTGAAACTGCATTTTGCACCTCACTGCCACATTCCATTATGTACATTTTCCATGAGAGATTTAATGTTGCTCAGAGGTTGGGTACCTGTCTCTAGGATAACAATTCACAGTGGCTGATTAGTGTGTTGAGGTGTGATGAACACATGAAAGCCAAACGACTGGAAAGGGCTGCTTACGCCAGTCTGGGATAAAAGCTGAAAAGTCAACCCAAATCAGATCCCCAATTAGATACTCCCAGAAACAGCAAGCATTCATTGCTGTGAGTCCGTTTGTTTATGTGGACACCTGTATGGTGAATTTGGCTGCAAGAAGCATAGCATGGTTCTCTAAGCCCCATCCAACCTGGCCTTCAACCTTCCAGTGATGGGGCAGCTTCTCTGGGCAACCTGCTCTAGTGCCTTGCCACCCTTATAGTGAAGAACATCTTCCTTACATCTAATCTAAATCTACTTTCTTTCAGTTCAAAGGCATTACCCCTTGTCCTATCACTACATTCCCTTGCAAAAATTCCCTCCACAGCTTTCTTGTACAGATGGATTATGACTGATTAGTCATCCTAGGCAACTGCCAGCTTTACCAGCTCTGACACTTCAAGGTCCATGAGGAACAATAAATTATGACTTGATAAATAGCATAAAAATTATATTTGCAGGTTATTTGTTCGAAGTAGGATGTAGAGTTGATAGTGAGAAGGAATGCAAGTGTTTTTTCAGGCTCCAAATATGCCTCCTTCCTTCCCCCACCACCCTCTCACACAGCTGTCTCCACCTGAATGAAGCTGGTATCATTTTACACAGACATAGATGGCCAGAAATGCAGATCAGTGTAACCACCACAGCCTGAATCCCTTGTTTCTTTGTCATTTGGTATCTGGGATAAGAGAAAGTGATGGGGAGATGTAATTGTACCTGTTAAAGGCTGAGAGATTGAGCTCTTGTGAAAGCAGCATTGGTTCAGTGATGATTTCATGAAAATTTGTGGTCAGACTCTTTAATTCTCCAGATGAAATTTACGCTTGGTATATATATTGAGTCTTAATGCTCTATTTATCCTAGCAAGTGCATCATGATATTAAATACTTTGGTAAACAGGTCTTACATAGCTCTTTGATTCAGGCACTTGTATGTAGAGTGCCTAATAAGGAGGCCTTCATCCATGACCACAGCCTGTGGAGTTATCATGTGGTAACATGACAAGTGATAACGATGTTAATGTGTGAAGGTGTCAGAATGTAATTAGGGAAGCCATTCAGACTGTCTAACGATAAAACTCATTTTCTAAATGTGAGCCAAAATGACTTAGAGCATGCCTCATTAGCCCACTGATTGAGAAACCAGGGAAAATCATTATTTCAAAAGCGGTGACAGATTTTTGTTTGTCTCCCGGGAATTCCTTCCTAGGCCTTGCAAATAGAGAGCAGTAACAGGGCCCTGATCCCAGCTGAGGCACCATCGCAAGCAAAAGGGTCTCCACTTGGGGAATTTCACTTTTTTGTTTTACTGCTGTCGTGGTTTAGCCCCAGCTGGGAGCTGAGCACCACAGGAAGGAGAAAAGAGAGAAAAAGAGTGCAAAACCGCCGTGGGTTGAGGTAAGGAGGTTTTAATATAACAGTGCAACAGGAGAAACAACAAACAGCAGCAATAACAACAGCAATGAAACAACACACACAAAGAAGCAATAGCAAATGAAAGGGTGCTGCGCTGCCACAACCACCCAGCACGGTTCCCTAATCCCTCACCTTATGTACCAGTCACTATGGTGAACACACTGCCTGGTTCATTTGTCTGTCCTGATTGTGACCCCCTTCCCAACTTCAGGTGAAAATTAACCCTATCCTCACTGAATGCAGGACATCTGTCAACTAATACAAAATTATAATCACTCATTCAGGTATTAAGAAGCAAGAAAGGCAAACAGTTAAAGAGACACTTAAGGAAAACATCTTTCCTCCTACACTGGTCTCAGCTTCAGCCCACAGACCTCTCCTCCCCATGTCCTAGTCCCCGCTTCTCTGCTTTTGCAGCATGCGAGGTGGGGTTGGAAGAAAGCTGGAGTTGGTGCATAGTTGTTGGGTTTGAGTTTTTTTTCTGTTCCTTGTTTCTGACTCTTCTGCTGCTGCCCCTTCCTTCTTAATCATCTCCTGTGCTCCAGAATGGGCTTATCCATGGGCTGCAGTCCCTTCAAAGGTGTCTCTGCTCTCATGTGTCCCTTACTACCAAAATCCTGCAGGATATGCCCACTGCAGGAATCTAAATAAGCCTAGGTATGATGACAGTTTAGACCACCTTTACCCAGGCATATTCAAAAGGTTATACAGGCTTTTGGTGAGCGTAGAGGAGTAAATAATATGGTTCATATGCCCTGTGCAGGTGAGAACGGTTTGCAATCCTCTTTGTTCCTCTTGGGAAATAATTCTAGTTACAAAGGATGTTGAACAGTATGAGGAATGAAGCATGGCTATGTGAATAAGGTAAACAAGTTCAGATTGTTCCTTAGATATAATGAACAAGTTGAAGGGGAGTCAACTAATAAATCCCTGTTTAGGCTTAAGGCACAATACTATTTTCATTGGTCACAGTTTCTTAAGGACCTGCTTATGAATCCATGTTTAGTTTTCAGAAAGACAGAAGACATCGGGAAATTAGGGATTTTTTTCTTAGTTGTTGTGGTTTTTTTGTTTGCTTGTTTGTTTTCTTGGGGTTTTTTATCTGGCAGGAAAAGTACTAACAAAATTCAGTTTTTGGAAATTGACTGTAGACAAATATATTTAGGAAAATATGAAGATAACTGTATCAGTAAGTGTCACTACTTATAAAAATAATCACCAGGAAGTCAAAATGAAACCACTTGATGTCTCTTCTAAAACTATACTAGAGTCCATGCAGGAGTTACTGGATTTAGTGCAGGAAACATGGTGAAAACCTCAGCTTTTTTCTTTCCAAATTAATTTTAAAGTCATCTTGTTTAATGCTGGATTCAGTTATCCCAGAGGCTCCTTTGGGCCTTAGGATTGATTTTTATGTTATTTATTCTTTAGCTGGACAGTTTTGTCTCAGTCTTGTATGTGCCTGTGAATGACCTGCAGTCATAGCATAGGAGAAGTAGTCTTTGTCTTTTGCTTTGTGTTTTTCTAACTGTGATTCTGATACTTTGATACTTTAAACAAAAGATAACAGAAAAGAAGTAATGCCAACCAACCATGGCCAGTGCGTTGATATTTTCTTCAATTTTATTTCACATACATGTGCTGTATTTTAGCATTTGTATTCTTAAGTGTTGTTTGACTTGACTCCTGGTATTACATTTTCATGTTCTCCAAACATTTCTTAATGATTCTAAATCTGTTCTTCCCTGTAGTGAAAAAAAAAAAAAAAAGATTTACTATATACTCAGTTTTCACAGAATACAAAAAAAAAAAAACATCTTTGACACAATATTCCTCTCTCTTGATGCTCACTTTTAATTCCAATCACAGGTTAGCCACTTTTTACTTTACGATTCCAAATGCCATTTTGCGTAGAGGCTTAGCTTCAGAAAGCACAATAATAACCACCTTTCTACGGGGGTTTTACACACAAACACCCTTTCCATTACGCTCTTCAGCAGAATGTGTAGTTTTTGCCATCATGTGAGTCTGAAAGTATTGGATGCTCTGTTCATCTTATATTACACTTGCTTGTGTTCTTTGGTAGTATTATATGTTGTACAAGATACAGGATAATATCTTTTAGATTAACTTTTCCTCTCAGTGAAATTTTCATGATACATCAAGTAGAAACAAGATTTTAGGAACTCTTGTTGCGATCTAAACCAATAAAGGTAGCTTTTTCTTGATTTTTTTTTTTTTTTATTTTCAGAAATTGTAGACTTTTATTCTGTTTGCCAAGTTATGTCCTTTTTTGATGCCCCGTTCATGTGCTGCCTCTCAATGCTTTTATGTCACCTATGTGACTGAGTTACCACTTTTTCCTCTCCTCAAGAAAGCTGCTTTTTTGAATGCCTTATCCTCCATGTGCTATTAATACCATTATTAAATTACCAATTGAACAATTAAAACAGTTTTGGTCATTCTGGTCCATCTTTCTCCCACTGCTGACATGCTCAGTAGTTTAATTGATAACTTAATCATAAAATACGACTCATAAAATCTTGAACTGACAGAACTGAGAGATTTGGCCATGCAGTGTGTAGAAAATTCATTTGCTATTAGAGAATTATTTCAAGCTTGTCTAAGAAACAAGATGATTTTATTTGATTCTCAAATTGGAGCACCAAGAAAGGACTGTTGCTTATGCAGAACCTGAAATGAACAAGACTTGGCTGCTGCATTTGGTGGACTCAAAGACATTCATACTGGGTTGTTGCCTCTGCAAAGTTATTTCTTGATTTGGAGATAGTCCTGTCCTCATAATACGTATCTTCTCTCTTTAGATTTAATTTCATTTGAGGGTTCATAAACCTCATAATCACAGTACCAACTTTTAAGCCATTGCCCAGGATGACTGGCTAGCAGCAGACTGGTTTTAGAAATGCTGATATCCTCAGTAAGGAATTTTCTCCCAACCAGACATTGAATTACTTGCCCTTATTTACTGACATCTTTTGATCATAAATATACTGTTTATCCTTTGAAATTACCTGCCCTCACAGCCTGACAGGATAGGACAGGACACTCTATTAACTATGTCTGTAAGTGAATATCCCTGTACATAATACTTTGAATACAGTTTTTCTTACTTAAAAGTTATGCAGTTGGTAAAAAGAAGAGAAATGCATGTGATTCACTATGTCTTCCTGATAAAGAAGAGATATGACAGTTACCAAACAATTTGGAGGTAATGGTGGTTTTGGTAATGGTAAGGATGAGTTCTATTTAGCAAAATATTCTTACCGTTGCTGGAGGGATTCATATCTGTTGTGTCGTTGTGTGGATGATGCAGATTAGGTTTTACTGGAGCATGTATTAGCAAAGAGCCTTTCATGAGACATTTTTGTCAGGTTAGAAACAACTGTATCTTAAATGCATTATTTGAAGTCCTGAATTTTCCATGGCTTTATCTAAAGTGTACATCTGAGGTTGTATGTCTGAAGTCCTGATTTTGTATACCATGGATGTATCGTGATCTTATACCAGAGAGCTACTTCATTGCTACTTTTTTTATTCCTACTTGATTTCTGTGGGAGAAGGAACCCCGGTATGTAGACTAGAAGGCAGCTCCAGTGTCTCTTCCCCAGGGCTGAGGCACCAGTGTCCTGGCACTCCACAGAACACACCAACTGCTTAAACTGGTTGTAATTTGTGAGTCCAAGGGCATGACTGGGATGTAAATATTGGTTGTTACTGATGGTCACAGTGAGTTCTTTGTGTTTCTGTGTTGGAAGAGTAACACAGGTAGCTAAACCCACACATTTTCAAAACAAGGATAGTAAGACGGTGCTTCCAATTTTAGACAACAGAGTAAGTGGCCTGAATTAAAAAAAAAACCACAAAAAAACCCCTAAACCCAAACAACTCCAGTTAACTCATGTTTCTGTGTGCTTGCCACTTTTCTCAGTGACTCTGGTTTAGTTGCCTAATTAATTAACACTTTTTCTTTTTTTTTCTTTTTTTTTTTTTAAGCAGTGGTTTAGAGACACAAAATAGCACAAATAATATCCATTGAATTAGCTGTTACACTAACAAATGGTATGTGGGGAGTTGTAGAGTTTTGGAAGCAGAGTAATTTGAGCAACCCTCCAGAATTTTAATTTATTGCTGTGTTAATCCCAAAGTAATTGAGTCTTGCATTAAACCAGGCAATCAGGTGAAACTAATGTGAATAGATTAGTACAGTTCTCTTGTGCTGACAGTCAAAGAAAACCTTACTGCTGCTGAGAGAATTCAGTGGAACATACTTTCCCCCTGCCCTTTCAAGGTGTTCCATGTTAATTTCAACAGCTAAATAGTTGGATCTATAATGGCATAAAACAGCCTTCCAGAGAACTTTACCTTTTCTGTTGTTCTCAGTTTTGTTTGTAATTGTGGATCTTTCCTCGTGGCCATCTTCTTCTGCTATATATAGTTTGATATATCACTGGTGTCATTATAGTATGCTGCAGAGAATTTAATGACCTGTCTGACATCTGTGCTGTGTGCTTCCTCCTATCTCTCTTTCATTCCTGTCTGCTCCTGGGAACACAGAAAGAATAATTTGCACACTGAACCAATATGTTTTGGTTACATTTAATTTTTAAAGTATTTTGTAGTTTTCATTCTATTAGACCTTCTGATAAGGACTTGCCTGATAAGGATGGCAATGTTAAAAAAAATAGATTCACACTTGCTGATGTTAAGTAAAAGGCCCATAGACTGTCACAGATCATAAACTGAAGAGATGGAAGAGCAAAGTGTGGCAGAAAAGCAGTCTTACTAGAAAGGTATAAGAAAATGAAAGTTGAGACAGGGCAAACACGAGTTTTAATTGCATCTCATTATGCTTTTTTTTAATGTAAGCTGTATCACCTCAGACGTATCGATCCCTTATTGACATAAAATTTCATGTACTGTTTCTTAATGTATCTTAAGTAGCATAGTCTTAAATTCTATATAAGTTTTCCTCTGCGATTAGTAGGAGATCACAAATGTAATAACAAAAAAAAAAAAAAAAAAAAAAAAAAAAAAAGAGACATTTCAGTAGAGCTCACTGGCACCAGCACAGCTGTTAGCTTCTTACTCAACTACTTCAGTATCCCTACCCCTTGCTCCCTGCTGATTTGTGTCTCAAGAGGGCTTATTTGCTCCAGCATAAGAGTTTGTGAGTCCTGGAATGGAGCTTGCTGGTGAATGTGGTGCTGGAGACATTGCAACCGGCTCTGCAGGACCCGAGCTTGCAGAGGGCACCTCTAGGAAGCCTTTGCACTGCAGCCCCCTGAGAGTCTGCAGTGTGTCAGTGCCCACTGCTGCAGAGTGTAAGTTAAATGTAGTGTAAGTACTATTTCTACAAATGACCTTCTCATGCTTACTTTTTGCTGCTCCTGCTCCAGCGTAGCAAGGCCCCCCAGTGTGATTTCAGATGATACATGCTCTGTGAAGGCAAAGGTGGAAATTTGCTTTCATACTACTGCTACTGTTTACATGTAATTCCTCTGGGAAGTGAGAGTGAAAACATTCAGATCTGTTATCTACCTTGATGTTTCTTTTTCCTCTAATGCAGAATGCTAACAAAAGGGTCAGATAACTGAGAAGCTAAGTAAAGCAGTCAGGGGACACTTGCCTGCTAAGAATGCCATGGTCAAAAGGAAATAAATGCACATTAAGACCATCTCCTTAATGAGGTTTTACTAAGAAAATAAATAGAAAGAGCTGCTACAAGGGAAAACAACCTCCCAGCCCATCAGTTTGCATGAGAATTGAAGAAAGGCTTATGTCAGAGACAATACCTATTTGTGTGGATAGCTACTTAACAACTCACAGTCTGACAAGATGTGAAAAAATAGAAAGAGGAATTAAAGGTGTGACAGTAGTGTGAACAGCCCTGAACCAAAAAGCATGACTAATTTCAGCCACACTAAGGAGCAAGAAACTCTTAGCCAATAGGCAAAGCATGAAGTTAGGCAATTAGAAACCTGTCATTCCATACCAAGAAAATTAGATCCTATCAGTTTAATTATCAGTCAGTGCCATTAAGACAATATAGCTCTGCATAATGAAAGCTGCAGTTGCTGGGTAATAGAGGTAATTGTTTTCACAGTAGAAGATTTTCACTTTCAGACAAGAGCTTCAGTATGTGACCGGTTTACAGGCTTTAACCTTCAACACTTGCATATTGCAAGGGACACATTGTTTTTACTTTGACTCCTGAGATTTGATTATTTTATCCTAAGCAGTATTTTCATAAAGTTGATGGAAATGAGAAAAACCACCCACTACAAATGCAATCTAAAGAAGTGATGCAACATGCTCTCTGTTACTGTAATTAGAGCATCTTAACAAATCATCTTTGATTTAAGACCTTTGATTTGATAACACAGGGCCAGCTTGCAGCTTGCTGGGGATTCAGGGGGTATAATGCTATTCCAGAAAATCTAGACCACAGATGGTCACTCTAGAGGAGGTAGCACACACAGAGCAGAATCTTAGGGATGACTCTCCAGCACATCAGCTCATCTGTGGTAACTGACTTTATACATGCTGCTACCCTTCCAGTACCCTGTGGCACGTGCATAATAGCATACTCCTTCATTAAACAATGCACACTATCACTTTATTACTCTGTTACTCAGATATTTAAATATTGAATGTTTCTTTTCCTAAGTGTCTTTTTCTGTGCTGTTCTTAGGGACTCTTCAGTAGTTACTATATTCTACTCATGACATTGCCATGTGAAGGAATTCTTATTCAATATCTAGTATGCACTGAGTGGTATTGGAAAAGACCTAGATTATAAGCTAATAGAATAGTATAATATTTTGGATCCCCTCTGAACTACTGAAATATTTTTTCAAAAACTGAGACCATTCACTTCCACTTACTGCCTTTCTCATAGCAACTGAGAAAGAATAGAAATTGCTTCAAAGATGTAAAGTGTTGTCTTTATGCTGATCATAAATTTGTGTTGTGGTCAAACTGGGAGCTAGATTTTGCATTGTCTAGCAGATGATCTGAATAAATCTTTAACACATCTAATGAACAGTTGCCACTTCTGTATTTTTCTGTACTTGGGACACAGTGTTGGGAAATACATCTTGATTTCTTTGCCACAGGGGCATTTTTGCTCTGTGAGTTGTTTCAGTATGCAAATAATTTCTCTCTTTCCTAAAATCTCTACAGATATTTTCAGTGGGCAGACTCTTTAATGGTACAAGCTGCTTTGGAGGTTCTCCTTAACACTCAGTAGTTACTTTTTGAAGACATGCTATTCCCTTTTCAAGGAAGGTGTGATTGGTCATCCTGGGAAGTTTCAAGATACATCTTCTCCCATATTGCAGTCAGCATTTTCCACTCTCATCCAAAGACCCCTTTAGAAGGTTATCCTCCACGTTTCCAACAAATTTGTACTACTGTGACCTTGCAGTAAAGAGTACCATAATGACCAGTACTTTGCCTCATTTCAGTAAGAGATATTGACCACAGTTTATACCTCCTAAGATACGGTAATTGGCATGAACCCTCCATTTAATAGTCTCAGTTCACATCTGAAAAGGAATAAACTACACGACAGTATCACCTTTTCTTCTCCCACTGTGAAGAAGATTCCAGCAACTAAGCTCCAAATTTTGGTACTTAATTTAAACAGTTACAATGAGATTGGATGACTCTGGGCTTCTATTCCCAGCTAAGCTATATACTTTTTAAATTTGTGATACTGAAAGAATTAAAATTGAATTTTATTGCATAAAAGTCAAAATAAGTGAAACCAGCAAATTTTCTGTCAGAAGACCTCATCAGTCACCAGTGGAACAGGGACATCTGAGGTTCATAGAGCATAGATGCTCTGTGGTCGTATGTACAAGATAAAAACTTCAGAAATCTCTTTCTCAAGAAGCTGACTCTATACATAGCTGATTCATCCTGACAGAAGTTACCCAGGGGCTGACAAGCAGATTAGTCACAACAGGGCTTCTGGATGTCTCTTCTGATAAACTGTGATATAATTTTCTTCTAATTACCTGCCTGTGGCAGGTTTAGCATGTTTTTTACACTGGTATGTGTACTACTTACATATCTTTCTGTATTAACCAACTTTGCTATATTCTGCATGCAAATACTTTTCTGATCTTTATTTTTCATCTGATGATTTTAGGCATTTTACTTAGAATTCTGAGGTTAAGTGACAATTAATTAAATACATTTATCATTATCTCTCAAACAAAAAATCTTCAGTTGTATTACTATTTAATCCTGTTCTTCAGAATAAACTCTGTGTTTTCTTTTTTCTATTTTCATTTTTTTTTGCATTTCATGTAGAATCATAATTCTGCCATTACTTGGATGTTTTCTATTTGTCCTCATTATAGAATCACAGAATCATAGAATCATAGAATGTTAGGGGTTGGAAGGGACCTAGAAAGATCATCTAGTCCAACCCCCCTGCTAGAGCAGGATCACCTACACCAAGTCATACAGGAACGTCTCCAGAGAAGGAGACTCCACAACCCCCCTGGGCAACCTGTTCCAGTGCTCTATCACCCTAAACATGTAAAAGTTTTAATTTGTGTTTACTCTAAACCTCTTGTGCTCCAGCTTACTCCCATTGTCTCTTGTCCTAACATGGGATGACATTGAGAAGAGTCTGGCTCCATCCACCTTATACTTGCATGTAACATATTTATAGACATTAATGAGGTCCCCCCTCAGTCTCCTCTTCTCCAGGCTAAGGAGACCCAGCTTTCTCAGCCTCTCCTCGTAAGGGAGATGCCCTTAATAATCTTGGTGGCCCTGTGCTGGACTCTCTCCAGTAGTTCTCTGTCCTTCTTGAACTGGGGAGACCAGAACTGGACACAGTGTTCCAGGTGGGGCATCACCAGAGCAGAGTAGAGGGGGAGGAGAACCTCCCTCGACCTGCTGACCACACTCTTCTTAATGCATCCCAGGATGCCATTGGC
>WTSP01002369.1:66385-80732 GCA_025331215.1 Actenoides lindsayi
AAAATATACTTTATAAACAATTACTATAAAAATAAAAAAACTATACTATAAAAAATTTAAAAATAAGTGAATTTATCCAGAGGAACACAAATTAAAAGTGTTTTAAATACTGCTTGAAATTAATAATCTATAAGCTTTTGTGTGGAATGACATATCAGCATCATACCTTAAAATACTGAAAGAGCATAGAATGATCACTACACTGAAACATACATTAATGTTTCCTTAATCATCACAATGATAAGTAGATAAGGAAAAGATTGCTTGAAAAACATGTTAGGAGGGAGTAGCTATCTTTCCACTGAACTTGTAATTTAGCAATAATATAAAAGTGTTACAGCGTAGCCTAATTTTCAATTGATGTTTGATTATAATGCCTCTGATAATAAAGGTTAATAGTATTTTCCTAAGGTATGTATGCTTCAAGTAGATTTGCAACAATTTGCATACAAGAGCAATTTGTTCAGAGCTTTAGCAAGTGTATATACATCATTTAGTAAATGCAGTTGCAGCTTTGCATTTTTGTCCATCTCTCTGCACAACAACTTTTTCTTTGTTTCTCGACTCAGTGATATGCAAAGAGGCTACTCATTGGACTGTGGCATCATTCTCTACAAATCACACTCACCTATAGCTCATTTTTACAAGTCTTAGAAGGCATTATGCCAACAGGATGCTGAGTGTAAAGCTCATGTTCAACAAAGCACCTAAACCTATCTTTTTAAACATCTAAGCAGCAGAAGTTTATTCTGTACTGTACTCAGACTCAGAGAGATGCTAGCTAGAGGGTCTTGGGGAATAGAAACCAGAATATCTTGTGCTTTGCAAGACCAAATAGTCAGTATTGTTTTGAAATCGGAATGTAGGTAAGTTGAATATCTACTTTTTGTGCCTATGCTACTGTGATGATAGAAATGAAAAGAACAGAGAAAGTAAATACCATCAGAATAGTTCTGATGTCTTATCTAGCATAGTATTTCAGCATATCAAAGGACATCTAACCTCCTTGTTCATGATCAAATTCTTCAATGCTGATTTAATTAAAAAAAAGAAAAGAAAAGAAAAATAACCTTATAGTTTGAGGCCATAACAACACTATGTTGTTCAGTCAAAATTTTTTTCTATTAATATTCAGCTTATCACCACTGCATATGATCATTTCATAGATATTAACATAATAGTAAGCTTTTTTCAGATCTGAACAAATCTGTCATATTTGCATGTAAGATTTGCCTAACAGAAATTTATATGAATTTATACCTTGTTCATAAACGTATCCTCTGTGTATGACAAATAAATCAAGCACTTTGGGGAAACACCTTACTGTAATAAATCCTGATCCATAATGACATTCTATACCTTCCATAGGCTCTATGCCCTGCAACACTTCACGTGCTGTTTTGCTTACAGGTAATACGTTCAGTGCATCCTGGATGCCTCCAGTTTACCATGTATTGCAACTATGCAGTTTATGCAGAAATCTCATTATTTCCTTGAATACTTCTGAGTAAAGTTTTCAAGCAAGAAATGAGACATTTTAGAGGAAACTCTAAATACAGGTAACTCCAGATGCAGTGTAATGTATCCACAACTAACATGGAATCACCAAGGGCAAATCATGTCTGACTAATCTACTGGCTATCTACATGAGAGCATTTCATAGACATCTCAAGAACCGTGTTACTTTTGCCAAAGTGAAATCAAGGTGCACATGTGCACTTAATGTGAACTGTACTGTTAGAAATTATTCATTCATAGAATTACAGAATCATAGAATGGTTAGAATGGTTGGGTTGGAAGGGACCTTAAAGATCATCTAGTTCCAAGCCCCCTGCCACATGCAGGGACACCTCCCACTAGACCAGGTTACTCAAAGCCCCATCCAACCTGATCTTGAACACATCCAGTGATGGACCACCCACAACTTCCATGGGCAAGCTATCGCAGGTAGAAAAATTTCTATAGGAAGTTATTCGTGGTAATTACTTCTTGTTTCATACAGTGCTGGTTATGCCCTGGAATCTGAGTTATAACTATCACAACATATATTTTCAAAATCATAATAGCGTACTTCTAATTAGGGGTACCAGCTACAGGCACACTTTCTTGCAAAGAGCTTCCAGGGAGGGAAGGACGTTGAGACTAATGATACAACTATGAATTGCAGTACTCACATTTTGTCATCTGGTTACTTATTAGTCTATCTAAATGACATAAAGGAAAAAATGGAGTAAATGCAAGAAGTGTAAAGGAGCTATCAATAGTGTTCAACTGTGATCAGAAAAGGATGATGCTTGATGAGGGATGCTAGTTTAAAAACATTTTCAGACACAAATGACACCCAATATTTAAAAAATAGATAAATAATCACAGAATCACAGAATGTTAGGGGTTGGAAGGGACCTCGAGAGATCATCTAGTCCAACCCCCCTGCCAGAGCAGGATCACCTAGATTAAGTCACACAGGAAAGTGTCCAGGCAGGTCTTGAACGCCTCCAGAGAAGGAGACTCCACAACCCCCCTGGGCAGCCCGTTCCAGTGCTCCATCACCCTCACTGTGAAGTTTTCCTAATATTTACTCTAAACCTCTTGTGTCCCAGCTTATTCCCATTGCTTCTTGTCCTAATATTGGATGACATTAAGAAGAGTCTGGCTCCATCCTCTTTACACTCACCCTTAATATATTTATAGATATTAATGAGGTTCCCCCTCAGCCTCCTCTTCTCCAGGCTAAAGAGTCCCAGCTCTCTCAGCCTCTCCTCATAAGGGAGGTGCTCCACTCCCTTAATGATCTTGGCCCTGCGCTGGACTCTCTCCAGTAGCTCTATGTCTTTCTTGAACTGGGGTGCCCAGAACTGGACACAGTATTCCAGGTGGGGCCTCACCAGCGCAGAGTAGAGGAGGAGGAGAACCTCCCTCCATCTGCTGACCACAATCTTCTTAATGCATCCCAGGATGCCATTGGCCTTCTTGGCCACAACCCATTGTTGGCTCATGGTCATCCTCTTGTCCACCAGGACCCCTAGATCTTTTTTCCCAGAGCTGCTTTCCAACAGATCAGCCTCCAGCCTATACTGATACATGGGGTTGTTCTTCCCCAGATGCAGCACTTTACACTTACTCTTGTTAAATTGCATTAAATTTCTCCCTGCACAGCTCTCCAGCCTGTCCAGGTCACGCTGGATGGCAGCACAGCCTGCTGAAGTGTCAGCCACTCCTCCTAGTTTTGTATCATCAGCAAATTTGCTGACAGTGCACTCTGTCCCTTCATCCAGGTCACTGATGAGTATATTGAACAGCATTCAACCCAGCACTGACCCTTGGGGGACACCAGTTCCCAATCCACCTCACTACAGAATCACCCAATCCACACTTCTTAAGCTGTATCTAATACTGAGCTATGGAGCATTAATGGTTATTCATGGCGAGGTAGTAGAAGTGAGTGGAAATTGCATACTGCAAAAGACTTTTAGAAAGTTAGCATTCTACCATTATTATACCATAGCCACAGATGTGTATTTCACTGACATTAACAGACCAAGTTGGTAAATACTCTGAAAATAGCTGAGGATATTGACTTCAGTTATTGGGGCACTAAGAGAAATTCTGAAGAGAGTTTGGAGCATCAGGGGAGAATACTGGTTTTGAGTAGTTGCGCTCAGAAAGTTGTAGGATTAATCTAAGACATGTCTCTATGGTTAATTCACAGTCAGTTTAGTCTTTTTCAGTCTTTTACCTCATCGTTTTATCCAGTGAAGAATGCTGCTTCTACTGTGCATTTACTCAAACTGTGGTTAACCTGCTCTCTACAGTAATTTCACAAGGATTTTAACTTAATCAAATTAGACTGTGTTAGTTGCTTCACACCTGTTATTTGTCCTCTTTTCAAACATTTTGCCAAATCTGTCAGATATGATGCTTTATGTTATACCAAACTAGCTAGTCTCCATCAGCTTGTCTTTCTCCAGATGCTTTCTGATTTCATCCATTCCTTAGAAGTGCTATGAAATCCATAACACACGTGCTTTCGTGGATCTGCAGACTCTTGATATCTCCAAAAAAAATATCTCCAAAAAAACTTTGTTTTTTCTTTCCAAATGCGTGTTTACTTCTTTCTGATCCTTAAGCAGTCCTTCATTTCAGTTAAATATTAGGGTCATCAATAGATTTGACCCACTATGCTAAAGCAGATTTTAGAGTGTTCAAGTTGTTAGGGCTGCTGTAGCGAACATTTTTGAGCAAAGTATGTGGGTATTGTTAGTTTTGAACGCAGTTCACTTACCACAGACAGATGCAGGATTGCAGCTGTGTCCACAGTATCCTCAGGCACAATGGAGAAGGTGCAACTTAGGAAGAGTTTTCACTGAAGAATTTCAGTGCAGTTCAGAGTAAACAAACATTTTATAACAAAACAAGACCCTGTATCAAAGAATGACCTTCCCCAGCTGTTGTGTTTCATTAAATCAGCCACATTTCTGAGAACTTCCAGAACAGAGCACAGTGTTAATCCTTCCTGCATAACTTCATTAGAAGCATTCTTAGAAATTTTCCCTGTCAGGAAGCCAATGACAATGAAAGAATTAACATTTTTGTATTATTTGCTAGTTGAGGATTAAGCCTGTGTAATTTAAAACAACTGGACTCTACTAGACTTAGTGGGGGTTGTTTGCAGCCTGTATCACCACATTTACTCATGAAACATTGATTATCAGCTTGAAGGAACCCTAGTGATGCTCTTATCTACTCCTTCTTGTGACCATAAGGAACTGAGTCATCTCCATTGTTCATAAAAGTTCCAATTTAGATAACTTGGGAATGGGAGAGGCAAAACAAGATGGAAAACTCTTTCAGGGCTTAATTTCTCCAGTGATTAGAAAACACCTAAAATCAGCCTACCTCTTATTCATGGCCACTTGTTTCAATGCCAGGATTAGCTTTTGTCTTTCTTTATGGTCAGAGACAAGTGCTTAGTGGTATTTACCTTCTGTATTTTCCATTTTTTGTCATCTTGGAACTTGGGAACTTCCACCTACCAGATGTTGTGTTTGCACTTAGATTTTTGTCCATGTATCCTTCTGATGCATAGTACTGCTGAGCCATATACTGGGAAAACGTGTGAACTATAGAATTGAGTCAGAGGCAGGATTTGCACTAATAAAATCATCTGCTTGGCACTGATGTTTTATCTACAAACAATGTGATACAGACTGACTTGCATTCACACTGCTCAAGCCTGATCCTTTCTAGAGCAGAGTGGTTGCATATCCATATGTATAGTGGCTGGTTTTGACCTCCACTGGACCCCATGAGTCACCCCTGTGGCCTCAAAACATAACTCAGAAATGTGGGATTATTCAGACCAAGGTTCCCATGAGCACTGTGTCACAGACCAACAGAGATGCAATTTTATAACCCAGTATTGAAGGTATGTGTGGCATGACGGAATGTCAACCCATGGAGGATGCTGAGGTTGTGAGCCTGTTTGAAAGAGTATCGAAGGTGTTTAACGGTTGGAGGAAGCTACTCTTTCTACAGGCATATGCATGGGAACAGAAGCTACCATACTTGACTACATAAGTGTTTGCTGAAGTGCTGCTTTGCAATAGGCTCAGGCTGTGGTTTGACATGTGTTAAGACCCACAGCAGGGACGGCTCAGGACGAGGCAGGGTACATGAGTGTTACTTCTGGAGTCACTGAAGGAGGCACACAGTAGTAAACTTATACCAGCCTTTGGGCCAACTTTATGCTGGAGGTAGAAGACCACACAATACCTCCTGCAGCACAAATTAGGGTGCAGATGGACAATACATGTTGCAGTGTGCAAGCCTTCAGTGAAACCCTAAAAAAAGGGTATTTTTAAAGTGTCAGAGTCAGATTATAGCAAATAGGTATCATGTGCCTGTTATGCTTTTAACAAGAGTATTTGGTGTCTTCAAGATAGAGTTGTTATCATCAGGCCATGTCCTGAGTGACGCCTTATTTATTCACAGTTTTACTTTCCATCTCTTACTTTACAGAAGTTAGATCTACAGCCTGTCTACTCATGAAGGCTTCCTTTATGGAAGAAAAAGAAAAAGGACTTTTTGTTGAAGAATATGATTTAGCTGGTTCAGAAGTGGTGGAAGTTGAATCTGCACCTTCTGCAACAGCTATCCAGGCAAACCCCTAACATGAGGTGCTTTCTGCACTTTGAATTCGATGTTTATTTTTAGTGTCTATGTGCAGCCTAAAAATACACAGATTACTTTATGCACGGTAATACCATTCTTTTTATAACCAGTAAGGATGAGATGCTGTACTGGTTTTACATGACTATGAGACAGTTAAGAGGATTTCCTCTCACCTCCTTTCTCAGCCTTGATTTCCATAGTTTGTTTTTTGTTTGTGATAGATGAGAACAAGATGGCCTTACAAAGCTTCCTTTGCTTTTTGCACAATAAGTGAAGGCAGGTTAGACAAGAAATAGTTTGCACTATCAGTACTATAGAAGAAGCTGGGTTTGATGCTCCTAGCTGTAATATGTAGGGGGAAAAGTGTATTTCATGGTTGTAGTCAGTGAAGTTCTTTATCACTAGATTTCCTTACAAATGCAGGTTTCATCACATACCTTGTTGACCTTCGCTTTCTACAACTACCTCACTCTCTACAACTACCTTCTCTCTCTACATCTACCTGAAAGGAGGTTGTAGTGAGGTGGGTGTGGCCTCTTCTCTCAAGTGAATAACAACAGGACTAGAGGAAATGGCCTGAAGTTGCACTAGGGGAGGTTTAGATTAGATATTAGGAAGAATTTCTTTACTGAAAGAGTAGTCAAGTGCTGGAAGGGGCTGGAGTCACCATCCCTGGAGACATTCAAAAAACATGTAGATGAGGCAGTTCAGGACATGCTCTAGTGAGGACTGTGAAGTGTTGCTGGCTGTGAGGCGTTGCTGGTTGGAAGTGGTGATCTTAGAGGTCTTTTCCAACTGTGACAATTCTGTGACCTATTTTTAATTCATTTTCTCCTTGTATGATCTGATACTCATGTTCTCTCACATTGCTCTGCTTTGTCTTTTTTAAAAAAAAAACTTAATCAGTGATTTTTTGGTTAGGATTCCTTTCCCTGAAACGTGATTTTTTACCTTTCTGTTCATTATACAGATGGTAACTCAGAATATTATCTGGTTACTGGAGATACTTTTTTTTCCCCCTGGTTTTGAATGTTGCTGTTAGGATTGAATATGGTATTTTTCTAGGAGTAAATCAGATCACTTAGACAGTTATATAAAGGAAAAGAAAGTGTCTCAATCCCAGAGTTTCTTTCTGACACAGAATTCTTCACTGCTGTAAAATGCGACAAAACCAACATGAGCCTCAAAAAGATGTGTTTTCAAAGGTCCAGCTCAATTGCCTGGTCACTCCAAGACTGAGTCACCTCTGCCTATGTCATTCTTTATAGATGCTTGCCTGATGTGTTCTTAAAGAACTCAGAGGAGAGAAATTCTGCAGTCCTCTCAGTTATTCCAATGCTTGCTATTGCCTGCTAGAAGTTGTTTCCCTTCTGTTTCAATTATTTCTGACCTGAACACATGAATCCTGCTAAAAGCATTTAGTTGGTACTTTTACAAGATCCATAGAAAAGTCACTGAAAAAAATTTTAATGCCAGGGCATGACAGATCTGCCTCATGGTCAGTTTTGAAAACAGACATTTTTTGAGATTCTCTGGTGTGTTTGTCTTTATTTAGGAAGCCCATCTCCCAGATGCTGTGAAACAAATGGGTCTGAAAACAATTGTGCTTTCTTCCTCTGACTATATCATATAGTATCAATCTCTGTCATTATTTTAATGGGGCAGGTAGTTTAATAACTGTTTTGAAAAAAATATATTGATCAAATATACTGTTTTCCCAATATTTTTTATGTTTAGCAGGGACTAGTAGAATCTCAGAATCATAGATCTGACTCTTTTTTTTACTAAGGAAATGATAAAATTCCCTTTGGCTTCAAGCACTAGCATTCAGACCAGGACTGAAAATTTCAAATTTGCCTCTTTCAGCATGTCAAATAATCAAACTACATCCAGCTATCCAAACCTCGGCTCACGTGCCTGACTCTGGGCAGTGCCATTTAAAATTTGTGAATGTGGTTTTCCCTTCAAAAATATTACATAAATGTGTTGACAAAGCTTCTGAGGCAGCATCAGGATTTGTTTTCTGTTCTGAAAAATATGGGGGCATAATGGAACAATAAAAACCTCTATCGTAAGCCATGGTAGGACCTGCAGACACGTTACTGAGGATAAGATGTGCTTATGAAGTTCAACAGTAACTATCCTTATGTATGCCTTTATTCCTGAGTAAGTGATGGATAATTAGAAGTTCCTTTGACTTCAGAGACAGGAGTGGATAGACTTCCAAGGGTCTTTTTTAAGGTGAAGAGTAGCCAAAGAGGTAGTCACTGTGGAGTAGAGGGCATGCAAAAAGTCCTCCCCAAATTTATGCATGTCACTTGTGTGCACCTTCAGATCGAAAAGCACTGATTGCATTTCACCAACTGAAAATTATTTTCATTTGGAAAATGAAGTCTGTTTAGCTCATCCTTTGGTAAAAAATACTGAGGGTAGGTCTGATCTGTATTTCCTGGGAAAGTGCTTCACTGAGCAATGCCAAAACTTTTTTTTTTTTTTTTCATGCACAGTCCTTTTTTTTTCAAACCACATGTTCATGTTGCTCAGTACAAAATGCCACATTTTCCACTTTAGCGAAAAGCTTTGAAGAAAAACACGTTAAATATCATAGGTCTATAAGAAATTAAAGCGTCCTTGAGTCAAAGCAGAGAGCTGACACACACCTACATGAAGAATAAACATCTTTGCAGGTAATCTTCTTGCTGAGAAAAAAGAGAGAAGGCATATCTGAGAAAAAAAAACCCCACATTGATTTGACTGTGAGAAATCTAGGAAGTTTTTATTGCAGGTATGTGGAACTATTTTCAGTAGTACATAAAGGTCAGAAAGGATTTCTGCAGAAGGAGATAATGTTGAAAACGAGGTTTAAATAGAGTTTATTAAAACTTTGAACATTCTCCTCAAAAATACCTGGCAGTTTATACAGCTTTTCTTGCCAAACGCTTTGATTTTTGCCTCCAAAAAGCTTGTGAGCTATTTAGTCTATTAGTGCTAGTCTTCCAAGAATTCTTTTGATAACCAGTAGATCTCTAGTAATGCAAACACTTTCTGTAAGACAGTAAGTAATTTAAGAAGTCAGAAGAATTGGTTTTCCTTTCAACTCAACCTTTCATTTTCTGAAGGAGAGAAAAAAAAATTGTCTGTTCTCGCCGACATCCATGCATGTTTTTTATGTAAAAAAATTCAAGTTCTTTCTCTTTTGACACCCAGCTCTTTTAAAGTCAGAAATCTTTAAGATAGCCTCACTTTAGACATTGATTGTGTTGCTGTTTGAGGAATGTCGAAGAGTCTCTACTTATCTCACAAAGGTGCTGTAGGATTTAGTGAGCTGTCAGTACACTAAAGCACTTCTTGCTGTCTCCGCCTGCTCCCTAACTGCACATTAGACTAGTGGGCAAACCTCTCCCTCACACCAGCATGGTGGGTAAATTACTTTGCTTCTAGTGGCACATAACAGGTGCCAGGGAGGACTTAACTCATTAACAGCTAAACAGGTCATTGAGTGAGTGTCATTTGGGTTTTCTTGTAACAGTCAATCATAGAGCTCCTTTCTCCCATTTAGAAAAGGAAGATGTCTCTTCAGTTAGACTGGTATCTTAAGATGTGTTTGGCACTGTATATTTGCTCCTGTTATTCAGATGTATGGAGGCTAATGAGATTTCTAACGTGTTTGTTTTATGCTGTCTCCTTGGCCAGCTTTTTTTTTTTTCTTACAGAAATGCCTTGAGCTAAGTGCTACTGATGACTTCTGGTCACTGAATACTCAGCAGGTCTTGATAGTTGAGATTTTCTACTGTTTATTAAAAAAAAAAAAAAAGGAAAAAAAAGTCTTGTTCAGATGTACACTATAGCTGGAGCAAATTAAATTAGGATGCTTTGGTGAGGAGCTTTTAAAAACATCTTAATTATGATGACAGCAGTTTTATCACTGATTGAGGGAGGAATAAAATTCAGTGCGACTGCTTTTGACAGTGTTATCCATGCAAGAGGTAGGGGCCAATCTCTTCATTTTAAGAGAGAGAACATCCTCAGGCAAGTGTCTATAGTTCACAAGTGACGCCCAGAGGAAGTGAATGAAACTGAAATGGAGATGTAGGTCAGAGCAGCAACTTTACTGTCCAGGATCCCTTAAACTGTTGTTCCTCCTACCCTACAGTAAAAAAATAAAATAAAATATAGTCTTCATAAGTGTGTCTTCACATAAGTGTCTTCATACTGGAGTGGTATACTGTGGAATTTATTCCTTGAATACTTTCCTGTCTACCAGTGTACTTAGCCCACTGTTGCTCATTGTCAGATTGGCCAACCACTTCCCACACGCAGTCACCAGCACGGGTTCTTGTAGAGTGAATTTCAAGCTCTCTTTGTCCTCTTCTGTCTCTTACACCTCTGCTGAGGATGAGGAAGCTCTTCCCTTTGTTAAGTATTTTGTTCATAATTATGTGCTGATGGGGTTTTTTAGTTGCTGTTTGAAACTTTAGGATGAAGGGGCTGCTCTGGAGCTGGAAATAAGGAAATGCATTGTCGTGGAGGTCAATTAAAATATGCTGCTGTAAGTTTGAAAATCACTCACAAGATCTTTTTAGCACTTTCTGGACATGATCTCTTTTTTTTTTATGGACTGTGCTAGCCTGTTTTTTTCCTGTAAGGCTTTTTGTCTTGAACTTCTCTGATTGTTCAGTTCTCGCTAATATAAATATCACACTGAAAATGGTCCATTTAGGTCATGCAATCCCTTGTCATCGACATTTCCCAAATACAATTTTAGGGTCTCTGAACATCTCTACATCCCTCTAGTTATTCTTCTGTTCAGCTAAATCATTATCTTTTCTTTTAATGCTTTTTTTCTGCTCCTGCACATTTTCGTGCTTTTGAGACAGTTGCTACTAGCTGACCAGACTCAAGACTTGTTGAAATGATCTCTCATGGTAAAGCTTACAGTCATGCTACTTATTTAGCTCTGCTTTTGAAATAAATATGATCATGGTCACTCTAGATATGGAAATGTTTCTATGTGAATATGTCCTATGGATTCCTTTGTCCACATATCTTTCATCTTACAAAGCAGATACATTTTTTTTATTAATTAGGCAAATTAGTTGACACCATGATGCATGCTAGCCTTGCTGTTTCATGACTGCACTTAAAATGAATTAGAATGCTCTGTTTGACTACTAGGAAAGTTCATGAAACAAGTGAATAGTTTTGATTGACAGTGTAAGAAAGTCAATATTGAATTGACATACCTTGTGTGTCTAGCAAGATTTGCATACTTTGCTCTCTAACAAAGGGATCCATCACTGCCTTCATTTTAATATTCATTCCCAATGTTTGATATATGTCTGAGTGGCAATCCAAATACATGAGGGCTGTCCTAAGAATCTGCTTTAAATTTTTCTTTTTAATACAATAACCCTTAAACTATGCTCATTAAATTTTAAATGTAAGAATTTGTGTGAAATTCTATTTGGTTTCTGGACTGTCACTTTTACTTTGTGGTTTTAAAGGCATCTACGTACATAATGTATTTTAAAAACAGAAGTTACAGTCCTATAAAAAGATGGCTCATTTTCAAAGGAATAAGTTAATATAAATTATAGTTTCTTCTGTTTAATGTTTTTTACGTTACACAGTTTTGTCATAACATTTACTGTAGTAGTCATTTACTATGACTGTACTGGTATAAAATATCAGAGATGTTTCATTGGAAAGTCTGAAGTGGTGGCAGGCCCATCTTCACAGCATTTGTCACTCTTAAAACCAAGGCCTAGAGATTCCTGTGTTCTTGATTCCTAGATCTGAAAAGTTAGTATCAGTAGTTTGAGTCTGTGATAGGAAAAAGCACAGCTATGGCAGCGTCCTACTTCCAGGCTCCAGCCTGCAGCTTTGCCTGTTCTCTTGAGGATGGGAGCCCAGACATTTGAGACAAGTTGCATCCTTAAAAATACTCTAGGGAGAAGGAGAGGTGGGAGTTGTTGACTGTGCTACAGAGCTTCCAGGTAGTGGTGTGCAAGGTGTGAACAATTCACAGCTCAACATTTCCTTGATTCTCACCAACTTCCAGTAAATTTTGTAAAGTTGCCACACATAACAAAAAGCAGTGATTATAAGAGGGAGTGTATATTTGCACTACATCTGTGTAATTTCAAAAAGGAAAAAGCAGACAGTATTTACACGCATAAAGCCATCTTACGAGCTCTGCTGGCATTCTGGATACCTAAGATGTTTGTGAACATGTAGCTGAGGAGCATTTTAATCAGAAAAGTATTAAAGAAAAGCAAATATAAATAACAGTCTGGCTAAATAGCCATAAACATGCACACCCACAGTCATTTGGAAGAATGTTTGTCTCTGTTTACGCCATGGACTTGTTGACAATGTAAACCAGATTTCTCTTCTTAGAGCATAAAGGGTTAGATCATGGAGCACAAGTGCTAGCATGTGTAAGACACTAATGATATAACTAAGCATGAACTGCCGTGTGTCTGTTTACCCTGGGCAATCAATACATCTGCCAGCATTGCTACATTCAGATTAGTAAGATAACACTTCCGAATAGTGCAACAAACTTGTATGATACTTGCACATAGTGCAGTTAAGGCCATCAGCATTTTTTCTGAAAGGTGGCTGACTTTCCATCTTTCCATTACTAAGTCCATAGAACAAATTTCACTGATCCTAGCACTGACATTTGCAATGTTTATTTACCTCCTTATTGGTGGTTTTCTGTGTACCATCTCTCTATATAGTCTGCTCTCATATGTAAAAACTTCATCTTCTCATAAGGAAGCTGTCATTCAAAATAAAGAATCACTTCATTGAGTAACACATCACTACTCTATGTTTGAAGTCACTACATTCAACAAGGGTTAAAATGCTGTGTTCAGACTGGCAGTGTGTTTTTTCTTCTGTTGTAAGTCAGTGTTCTGCACAGTTTCTGTTCTGCTGTCTTTTCCACAGCTCACTCGCAGGGAAGAGGCATTGAGTTTTGAGGTTTCAAAGGAGGAGCAGAGCATTGGTGTGGTGGGTTTACCCTGGCTGGGCACCAGGTGCCCACCAAGCCCTTCTATCACTCCCCCCAAGCCCTGTCAGCACAGCACATAGGGAGAGAATAAGATGAAAAGAAAAGAGCCGTGGGTTATGATAGATAAGATGTTATTCTCTACTTCCCGTCCGCAGGCAATGTCAGGCCGAGTCCAGGAAGCAGGGCTCCAGAACATGTATAGCAGTTGCTCAGAGGACAAAGCCGAATGCCCCCACATCCTCCTCCTGCCCTCTCCCTTTATAGTCGAGCTGGCGTCATATGATATGGAATATCCCACTGCTCAGCTCAGGTTGGCTGTATCCCCTCCCCAATCTTGCCCCCCCAGCCTCTGGTGCCGTGTGAGCACTGACAGTCACAACATGGGTGTGTTATCTACACCCTCCAGCTCCCAGTACTGCAGCATGAGGGCTGGATGGGGAAAAGCAGCTCAACCAGACCCACTACAATTGGCATGTTTCCTTTTACTTCTTTTCCTCCTCATTTTTGCTGGCTGACAAACTGGCTGATGTGAGTTGGTTTGGGAGAGTAAAATGCCATGGATCACCCACTGGGAGGCAAGCAAGAAACCCCATGAAGCTGTTCAGGAGTTGATCTTCTTGCTGATTTCAGTCCTATCTACAAGCTGCTTCCCAGAAGTGCTAACTTTGCCTTTTCATTTCCCTTGTAGTTTCACCAAAACAATAGTGTAAGGCAATTGGAAAATCCTGACTGCACAGCAATGTTTTACAAATACCTTAATGCTGAAAGATGTAACTTTAAAGCTGACTGATCAATGGGTATATCCATGCTATTTAGGAACATTCAGCTTCATGATGAGGTCAGGAAGGCCAGAGCACAGATGGAGCTGAACTTGGCAAGGGATGCAAAGAATAACCAGAAGGGCTTTTACAGGTTCAGGTTTAGGGTCAGGGCGGCCCCTTAGACCTATAACAGATACTCTCTGTTAACCCCCCTCCCTCCCCACAGCGAAGGAGAAAGGAAATAAGGGAGAGAGACTGAGCGATTAGAAAAGGAAACTAGAACAGCTTTAATGAAAATGAAAATAATTATAAAATGGAATATATACAAAACCAGTATCAAACCCAACCCCCCTGATGGTAATTACATCACTGTCACCACTGATGCTGTGGAGCA
>WTSP01002369.1:80832-97463 GCA_025331215.1 Actenoides lindsayi
GAAAGGGAATAAGGGAGAGAGACTGAGCGATTAGAAAAGGAAACTAGAACAGCTTTAATGAAAATGAAATTAATAATAGTAAAAATGGAATATATACAAAACCACTATTGAACCCAGCCCTTCCTGATGGTAATTACATCACCGTCACCACTGATGCTGTGGAGCAGGCATCGGGGGGAGTCCCAGTCTGTGCCCAGCAGCAGATGGGAGCTGTGTTCAGGAGCTGGATTCTGTTACCGGGTTCAGGAACACACAGACTGGGATCGAAGGCAGAACGGGCAGAGGCCTCCTTGGGTGCTCCGAGGAAGGACCTGAAAGAAAAGCCGAGCCAAGCCAAGCAAAGCTGGCAAAGCAGTCCAAGAGGGGAGAAGAGCCACAAAGACCCTTAGGATCCCTCAGCGCTATGCTGAATATGACGTATATGGGCTGGAATCTCTCGTTGGTCAGTTTGGGATCACCTGTCCTGTCCGCTCCTCCCTGCAGGTGCAAACTTTCATTTTCTGCACCCCCCAATGTGGTACACAAGATCCAGCAGTGGCTTTGGTCTGCATACCAATCCTTGGTAGTAACTCTAAATATGGGGTGTTATCATTGCTAGAAGCAGACACTGTCTGAAAGAGCTGAAAAGTAAAAATTACTGAACAGAATTAGTTCTGTTCTCACTCAAACCATTACAAGTTACATCAATGAGAAAGGAAGGTTAAAGAAAATGTACCTCCCTGTGATAAGCAAGAATGGCAAGCTGGTAACAACAGATGAGGGGAAGGGTGAGGTTCTCTAACTTTTTTTCCTCAGTCTTCACTGGTAACCTCTCTCTCCACACCTCCCAAGTTAAAAGGCCACAAGGTGGGGACCAGGGGGACAAAGACCCCCCCACTGTAAGTGAAGATCAGGTTCATGACCACCTGTGGAACCTGAAGGTACACAAGTGTATGGGACCTGAGGAGATGCATCCCAGAGTCCTGATGGAATTGGTTGACGTAGTTTCCAGGCCACTCTCCATGATATTTGAAAAGTCCTGACAGTCAGATGAAGTCCCTGGTGACTGGAAGAAGGGGCATATTACACCCATTTTTAAAAAGGGTAGAAAGGAGGACGCTGGGAACTACTGACCTGTCAGCTTCACCTCTGTGCCTGGGAAGATCATGGAGCAGATTCTCCTAGAAGGTCTGATAAAGCACATGGAGGACAGGGAAGTGGTCAGAGACAGCTGGCATGGCTTCACTAAGTGCAAATCCTGCCTGACCCACCTAGTGGCTTTCTATAACAGAGTGACTACATCAGCGGACAAGGGAAGAGCTATGGATGTGAACTATCTGGACTTCTGCAAGGCCTTTGACACAGTCCCCCACATCCTCCTTGCCAAGTTGGATAGATATGGATTTGATGGGTGGACTGTTTGGTAGATAAGGAATTGTCTGGATGATCACATCTGGAAGGTAGTGGTCAATGTCTGGAAGTCCGGATGGAGATGTGGTGTCCCTCAGGGGTCTGTACTGGCACCAGTACTGTTTAATATTTTCATCAATGATATAGACAGCAGGATTGAGTGCACCATCAGCAAGTTTGCAGATGACACCAAACTGAGTGGTGCAGTCAATATACCAGAGGGACAGGATGTCATCCAGAGGGACCTGAACAAGCTGGAGAAGTGGGCCCAGGTGAACTTCATGAGGTTCAACAAGACCAAGTGCAGGGTCCTGCACCTGAGTCAGAACAATCCTCACTATAAATACAGGCTGGGGGATGACGTGATAGAAAGCAGCCCTGCAGAAAAGGACTTGGGGGTGCTGGTGGACAAGAAGCTGGACATGAGTCAGCAATGTGCACTTGCAGCTCAAAAGGCCAGTTACATCCTGGGCTGCATCAAAAGAATCATGGCCAGCAGGTCAAGAGAGGGGATTCTGCCACTCTGTTCTGGTGAAACCTCACCTGGAGTACTGGGTCCAGCTCTGCAGCCATCAGCACAGGAAGGACATAGGCCTGATGGAGTTGGTCCAGAGGAGAGTCATAAAAACAATCAGAGAGCTGAAGCACCTCTCCTATGAGGATGGGCTGAGGGAGTTGGGTCTGTTCAGCCTGGGGAGGAGAAGGCTCTGGGGAGACGTTATAGCGGCCTTCCAGTACCTGAAGAGGACCTACAGGGACGCTAGGAAGGGGCTGTTTACAAGTGATAGGATGAGAGACACTGGTTTTAAACTAGAGACAGGTAGATTTAGATTGGACATTAGGAAGAAGTTCTTTACTATGAGGGTGGTGGAACACTGGAACAGGTTGCCCAGGGAGGTGGTGGAGCCCTCATCCCTGGAGACATTCAAGGTCAGGCTTGATGAGGCTCTGAGCAACCTGATCTAGTTGAGGCTGTCCCTGCTCACTGCAGGGGCATTGGACTGGTTGACCTTTAGAGGTCCCTTCCAGCCCAAGGCATGCTATGATTCTATGCTTTCATCAGTGAAAGCAAGCAGGGACAAAAACAGGGTTGATAACATTTCTGTCTATTGTGATCGTGATAATGTTAGGTGGATGGTTGGACCTGATGATTTTAGAGATCTTTTCCAGCCTTAATGGTACTATGATTCCATAGCCTTAGTGAGAGGTTGTTTCTTCATAGACATAACATTCCCAAACCCATCTGAAAGGCAGGCTACCTTTCACTATTCAGCACAGCAAACAGAGTTCAATTAGACCTTGCTAGAAGGCTGCTTAGTTTTGCCGGGAAATAGAAAAATCGGCCCTTGTGCCCTTGACCAGCCTGCGCTCCCCGGGGTGGGAGCTCCTCCGCTGCCTGATGTTCCAGATGTGCCCGAGGTGCATCATCGCCATCTAGTGGCTACTGTAAAGTGCGGAAAAGGAGCCTGTTACTGCCTGGCATCCGAGGCATTTTACACCACAAAATCAAACTTTTATAATTTTTTTTTTTTTTTTTTTCCCCATAAAGGGTTCCTCCTGTCGATTTTCTTTCTCAGCAGCTTCACAGCAAGCACGAGAAAACAGAGAATCCTGACATGGTAAGCTGAGATAGTTCATAAGCATACATTATACATGCAGAAAATGCTGCAGTGAATGGCATAACTAAGTTTAGTTTTAACTTATGTTTCTCACATGGAATAGCTACAAATCACATAGCACAAAAATACTAATAAAAGACAACACCTAACACTGTGCATTCTCCTTCTCTAAGAATAAGGGATTTTGAACCGAGAGGCAAGAACATAGGAGAAAAAAGTTCTGTTTCCAGATTTAGTAAATTTTCCATGTGGCCTTTTAGCTCTGCTTCTTTAATTCTGCAGTTATAAAATTAGAGTTTTATTCAGTGCACTCCCTATTTCATCTCCATTCACAGAGTGAACTGGTTATAGCAAGAACTGATGTCACAGAGCATGGTACTGCCACAGAGGCACAGAAACAATCAGAAAATCATGTGTGTTTACAATATATGCATAAATATAAAATACACTATGTAAAATAACATCCCTTCATTTTGATTCTATTGTTCTTCTGTCAACTGAGTCCATTTTTTAAATAAATGCTTTCTGTTTTCCTTAGGAATTTAAAAGTTAGTGTTTTGTCAGGACAGGTATCTTCACTCCCCTATGGAAAGTCATCACCTGTGTGCTCTGGTTCTTTTAATTCTTTTAATTCTTTTTTCCCTAGTAGTTTATTCATCTGTGTAGCATGGAACAGCCAGGTGACCTTGGTCCTGATTAGGCATGAAAACCAGTAAAATTTTCTTTTGTTATAACCATTTAAGTATTAAAGCAACTAGTTCCTCCACACCCCTTCAGGCTAATGCACCCAGCTGGTAGATGGGAAAGAAACATGTATTGAAGAAGACATTAAGCCCCCTGAATTTCAGTGCCAAATGCCTGTATACCTAAACATTCATTAGTAGGGGTGCAGTTTGTCTCCAATTGCTATCTTATCTCTTATATGTAGGAAGCAAGTGAAAATGTTGTGTAAGATTGAATCTCTTTTCCCATACTTCACTAAATTGTTCATTTTCTGGACTATTTTTTCTGTTGTTTTAGGTAATGAGCATGTGCAGTTGTAAAACATTTCCAAAGGTGTAAGTGTTTATTGGTTGCATAAAAGCAGTCTGGTGAGACTGATACAGATCATGATACTTATTTATTTAATCTCCCTGCTAAGAAATGTTTTCCTTCCCTTTTTTGATTTATTGTAACATCAAAATGTGGAATTTACTAGACAAATGCAAACAACAGTACAGAAACAACAAAAAAAATATCCAAAGTATATTCCTTTATTTTACCTCTGTGGTCATCAGAAAGTTCCTCCTAAATGACTAATTTTTATTGCCACCAAGGTTTAGCCATCTACTGAAAAAAATAGGAAAATTATCATAAGTATTTTCTTGATACTTTTATTTACTAAGATTTAACAATATTCTAGATGCAGATGTTGAAATTCAACTCCCAAATTCAGCAAGTTACCCATGCCAAGATGCCTAAACTGATGAATAATGTCATTATAGTCATGTGCTTAATTCTCTTCATGGTTAAAAGCTTTTTCATGGCTCAAATGTCTCGCTGATACCTGTAGTTAGAGTGTGGTAATCTTGTTCTAAATGTTCAGGACACTGGCAATAGTTGTCTACATTAAGTACAGCGGGCCTGTTGTGTATATCTGAATAGCCAAGCTTTGCAGGTTTTCAAGCCCTCATTCCCCCTGCCACCCATATTCCTGCTTTTCTTACACAAACTACAGGAGGTCCTATGCTCTTGTGTGCGCTCACCATGGGACTCTTAGCACTATGTGGTCAGGACTTAAGCCCTCTGAACTAGGAGAAGACAACACTGTCAACGATAGATAGAATAATGACACCTGTGGAAAAGGAGAATTTTGCCATTTGATCTAAGGGGCGTAAGTTAGGTTTCATACATGGCAGAATCACCATATCTGGGGTTTTTTTGTGATGGAACCCACCGTCGCTTAAAATTTTGATACTTTCTCTTCCTCCATATGGCTTTGAACATGGTGAGAAAAACAGGGCATGCTGCTGTGAAAGGATATTCTTATTCACAATTTACACGTTAGCTTTAGGAAGGTGTAATCAGATATTAAATAAATACTTGGAAAAAAATAGAATAGTTTTCTAATTGTCTTTAAATGTAACTTTTAAAAGAACAAAACCATGCAGTAAGGCAGATGTTAACTAGGAATTACTCTCTTTTTTGAAAGAAAACATTTCATGCTGTTGGATCCCTTACTGCCATGCCTTTATGCTATACCCATTTGAAACAGTATTTACAGAGATAGTTAACAGCATGGCTCCTGGCATCAGTATTGAAAGCTTTATTACTTTCTAGTCACATATGTTAAGTAAGAATATATTTAGTGGTGATTGCTTTCTAATAGCCTTAAGAACACCTGTACCTGTTATATGAAGTACATATTTTTACTTTATTGTCACAGCCGAACACTTATTATTTTAATTGGGTTAATTGTGCATTTTTTGTCCATTCACAGTATTGCTTCACTGTGGCAGATGGCCCAGTGTTATAAATACTTTGCATGACATCCCCTCTATTTTACTAATCTTCATTGTGCATTTCCCATTGGTAATGACTGATGACAGTTTCCTAGCCAGCAACTTTTAATAGATTCCTTTTTTTTTCTTAATCTCTGCCTGTCCTCAGCAGCACTGTTTTGTTCAATAATTTAATCAGTTCAGTAACAGTATAATATTAGATAATTGAACCATTGCTTTATGATTTTTTGAAATGCAAAATACCCATGAAGTAGTCACTGATTAATATTGTAGTATTGATAGAGAGCTCTCTTTTCTGAAGAAACAGAAAGGGTTTTTCTATCTGTGCTTGAATGCTTTTCTTTCCTTCTATTTCTGTCCCTTGGTCCTGAGAACCATATGCAATACATAGGAAGGAATTCAATAATCAGAGAAATTAACAGAAAGGATTAACATTTTTGCCTACTGACCATGACCATGTTAACCATTCAATGCCTACATATCAAAGGAGCAAGTTTATGCAGAAAAAATTCCATTCATCCCAGTCTCCTCTTATCATATGCAAACAGGACTCCCCAAGGCAAAAAAAAGGTACCAGGTTCATCCCACCGGTGTTAGCAGACAAAAGGATGTAGATGCTGCAAATTCAGTGAGAGAATATCAGCGCAGAAATCCTTATAGACTGGTGTGAATTTCTGGGAGAAGCTCCTGGACTCAGGAATTTCTGACTTAGAACCACTCCTTTCTCTGTGAACAGGATCGGATGGTTGGCAGGTTCGTGCTTCCTACCTGTGTGCTGCTGGCAGCTGCGATGTTTCGCTCAGGGCAGTACTTTTCGGGATCCCTCTCTTTTATCCAAGATGCTTCATGAAACAAAGCAGTAGTGGGGCAGAGCTAGCAGGTGGCTGTAGGACAACTCCATGATTTCACAGCAGCTTGTGAGATTTCACAGTTTAATTGTGTTCCTTCTCGGAACAAAAAATTACTTCAAGCAAGAATGCCGTACAAGTCCTAACCACATTCTGTATTTTGAAGCTTTCGTTGCAGACGTAAAGAGGAAGGGGATCTGGTCAAAGCATATTATCACTCAGATATTAGGATGAGTTTGATCCTAAGTTTAAAATTTGTAAGTTTAAAATTAGTAAGTTCATAGCTTTTATTCAGAAGTGATTTCTGCAGATATAAACCCCTCATAACTTTCCTTTCATCTTCTCCCCATGTCCCCAGACTGAAAGAGAAAATTCACCTTAAAACTGCTTTAATGTTTTTAGGGCAACACATGTATGTTAATACAGCTACCCTGGCTACCTTCCTGAGCTTCAAAACTGTTCCGTAGCTTGTTGTAGGTGCATGACTGTGCTTGCAAGTGTTGGGCATCTTCTCAGTGTACTGCTTATTACTCAGTTTTGCTGATATTAATAGTGATTTCTTTCACCTACTGAATGTTGATCCTGATAGTTTTAATTAAATCTGCCTTTTCTCACGGATGCTGCTGAAGGCACGTGATGGGACAAATTCTGCCTTGGGCGTCATGTGCATATTGCCAGCGAAGCCACCTAAGTGACAATGCATGTGTGTCCTGGGAGAGAAGGGAGTTAGTCTGGTCTGGTACAAAAACAATCACACTCAATTGCAAAAGGAAGAAACATGGAAATGCACCTGAAAAACTTCTCTTTGAAGGAGGAAGGGAGAGCAGATACCCTTTACAGAAAAGGAAAATAGAATGGATAAATGATTATTGTTTGCTGATACTGAAAGCTTTCAGGGAGGCTTAATGCCAAACATTTTCATTTTTCCTCTGACAGGCACAAGCATATTTACTGTTTACGAAGCTGCTTCTCAGGAAGGCTGGGTGTTCCTTATGTACCGAGCAATCGACAGTTTTCCCCGATGGCGTTCATATTTCTATTTCATCACCTTAATTTTCTTTCTGGCCTGGCTTGTTAAGGTACTGAAAAATGTGTTCTTTTAAAGCCGTCTGAAATGTAGATCATATTAGAATGAATTTCTTCTCTTTTCTGCTTGTAAGCTTCAAGTCAGCCATTCTTTCTTGTTCTTTTTTTCAGAATGTTTTCATTGCAGTCATCATTGAAACGTTTGCAGAAATTAGAGTGCAGTTCCAACAGATGTGGGGGTCCAGGAGCAGTACTACTTCAACTGCCACCACCCAGGTGAAGCACCCAAAATGCTGAGATTCTCTGGGGACTTGACTTGGTTTAGTTTATGAATGAATAATAAGCTAGAGTTTCCTGACAATTATTATTTTATCTGGTTTATTTGACTTTGCATTTTTTAATATATATTTTAAAGTTGATATATGGCTTTTCATATAAAATTAAGTTCTATGTTATATTATCCAGCTAGGTTTTCTTAATAGAAAAATAATAGAGAAGACTGTGATATGGTTATCTATATGGCTGGGTATCTTATCGCTGTGTTTTTATTTTCTTTCAGTGAAGCAGGATAATGCTTTTTGATCATGTCATTGGTGGGTTTCGAGTTAGGGTTGCAATTGAATATCACTTTCTGTGCTAGGAAAGAAGAGCTGAAATTGCAGGTTTTAGCTGGAATAAGAGAGGTCAAAGGACAGCTGAAGTATATGGGGAAGCTGGTCCTGGACGTGAGAAGGGGATTTTGATACCAAAGAGGAATGAGGTGCTGAGGCAATGAAAGAGTCACACCAGTAGTTGAGGTAGCCACAGAAAGTGAGACCCTGACTATGAGTTAATAGATAGGAAGAAGATATGATAAGGAGGGTGCTATGTGTGGGCTGGGTAGTGTGAAAGCCTCAGTATGAACAACAAGGGCTAACAGGTTGAGATATAAATTCTCCCACTCATTATTATAACAATCATGTTATGTATCCTGAATGGACAAAAGGCCAGGCTTTTACAGGCTAGTGCGGTCAGCCATCTGTAAAAAGGACCAGTACCAACTGCCTGCAAAAAGCCCTTACAAAGAAAGATATGAGAAACAAACCCATGGGAAAATTTTACCAGCCTCTGTAGCTAGAGATTATTTATTTTCTTGAGCCAGAGGATTTAAGTGTTTCAAAACTATTTATTAAATATTTGCTGATACTCCTTTGGATATTCCTGTGATCCATATGTAAATCTAGTCCTTTTATGCCTGCTGCTACATTTTTCACCTCAAATAGACTTTGTGGCAATAATTTCTATGTAATATATGTCTTTGTCAAAGCAGATTTGGTGATATCAATTTAAAATCTAACAAAATAAAAAAAGACTTTTCCACATGGCATGTACTTAGCCTGAGGGACATAATGGTCATTTCATCTCTGATAGGACAAATTCCTAAGCCTTATAGACTTAACTGACATACTCTGAACTAGAAGCTGGAACAGAGAGATCAATGTAGGGAAACGCAAGAAGCAGCCAACATTAAGAAATTTCAAGGATAAAAGAAATTCCCCAGGTAATGTCATCATGCCAAAATATATGAACGTGTTGAATATAAATTGCATCATGCAAAATTAAAATAGCGTGTTGGCTGCAGACAAATGAATGGTTACTTTGTTCCTTGACTCACCCTCACAACGGGACATAAAGGGAGTCCAGCTTACTCAACTACAAAACCAGTATGTCTGTTCCTGTATTAAGAAAAGTAGAAAATTTCTTGCAGGTTTTCTTCTTCAAAGTACCAGATGGAAGTTTAAAACCTTGCTTGTTTTGTGAATGAAATAACCTTGAGAAAAAGGCACAATATTGTTCTTCATTTGCCCACCTCACAAATCATTGATCTAGTCCCAAAACTTAGTCCTACAGAAAAGGAGTGTCTGAGTGTCTTAAGTCAAGGAGGGGGTCTCTGGCGAAGGATAAAAAAAGGTTCTTGTAAAGCACTACAGCTCCTCACATTAAATCATGGTACAAAGAGGAGTAACTCAGTGCTGGTCTGAGCTGGCTGCGGAGATGCTACGTGAGAACTCAGCAGCATTGCAATCATATTTGTGTGACACTGTCCTCAGTCTAATGATCACTTCCCTCAGGATGGCATTTAAGCTTCAACCATGCTGCTGTGGCTGTGTTCTCGAGGTGACTTGTTTGAGCACTGGGTGTCAAGGAAAAGGTGGGAGTGAGGTGGGAACTTTGCCACACTTCATTACATGGTATATGCAGACTCTAAGGTGGCAGTTCAAAATGCTAGAGCCATTCATATTCTTTCAAGGACATTTTCAAGGACAGTGTTAATCACTTCCTGGCATGGTTTCTCACTGTTCTTTATGTCCAACAGTCTGCATCTTTTTATTTCTTAATTTCTGAGGGGGGGGGAAACAGGGGGACAGAATGCGTACACATGCGCTTCCAGAGGTTATTGGTAAAGTGTGAATACCACTGTGCTCAAGAGAGCCTTTTCCATTGACATCATTAGAACATGGATATCATTCAGCTGTTTGCAGGAATTATAAGCTCTGGGTAACAGTACAGAAGGACAGTGCAACAAAAATAAAGTCTGGTCCTTGGAGTGAAACAATTTTGCCAGTAAAAAAGACAAGGTTGTCTTAGTTCCATATGCACCACACAACTTATTTCTTGATCACAATGTATTTGTGTTTCCTCAGGATAAGCTTACTTTAGAAAGGAATTTATTCTGAACAGGTACCATCGTCTAATTATACTGATCAGAGATTAATTGAAGCGGTTTCTATATTAGGACTAACAGAGACACATTGTGTTTGATGTTATCTGAGTAAAATTCAGAACCTATTAAAGTTGAAAAAAAAAGCATGTTGTATTTTTTCTGTAGCAGTAAGAACCATTTACACCTTATTTTAAACTAGCTATCATCAAAATGTATGTAGGTCCTTAAGGGGAATGTATTAGATTTCACTTCTGTTTTTTTGGCACATGGAACATTTCTGACAACAGTTTTCCTTTTCAAGATGTTTCATGAAGATGCTGCTGGAGGTTGGCAGCTTGTGGCTGTTGACGTGAATAAACCCCAGGGCAGAGCTCCTGCCTGTCTACAGGTATGACATTGCTTTTTTAATAAATTAGTGTGTGTAACCAGCAACAGTGAAATGTTTGCATAAGGAGACTGTAGTGAGAAACAGCTACAGTAGTTTTAGTTATAAATTTCTTTAAATGCAGTTCTTTCTGCAGTGTATGGTTGTTCTCAAAAATCACAGATCAACAAAAAAAAGATATGCTACACCCAAATAGAGATGATTCTAAAACTCCATTCCTTATAAATGCTGTTTGCTGTGCTCAAGAGAGAAAGATTTTAGATTTTTAAAATATAAAATAACATAAATAATCATTCTTTATCTCTCAGACTTTATATGCAGACTGATTCCTCTCCTAGGTTATTCATGAAAGAAATGCTTGTTTATTAACTGAAAAATACAGTAGCATATGCCAAGAAGCATAATAAACACAGAAGTACCTCATTTCTCTTGAAAATAGGCTCACAGAAGAAGGGGGAAGAGGCATATAGTTAGTAAGCCATACAGTGTTTGAAACTTCCAGATTTAATATTCTCACTTGGATATAGGTGAGTTTGTAAAACTCTATCCTCATGTTTAAATAAATTCAGACTAAGATAAGTAATATTTCTATAAATCCTTTTTTATTACAACACATTGTACAGCAGCTCACATTTTTATTTCCAAGTTAAATAATATCACTTCTGGATGAAACAAACTTGCTTTAGAGTAGAAAGCCAAATCTTTGTACATAGCACTCTGATAGCATGATGTGTGCTGGCTGTTTTGGTTATGTTTGGTTAAATGTGTAAACTAAAATATACATACTTGTTGGCAGCATGTACATTGCTGAACATTAAGCTGGCAAGCACCTTGCATCCCCTGCACAAGTTGTTCATTCTCCAATATCTCTGCTTTGTCAAACCACTAACATGCATTTAATTATAGCATGTCTTAAGTGATCCTTCCTCTTCTCAAATTTAATTCTTGACTTTGACAGCAACTGGAACATCATTTGTGGTGTTCTCAAGAAACAGTCTCAGGTATGTCGATACAATGTAGCTGAACTCACAATGAAAACTCCTCTGGATGAAGTTAAGGTAGCATCTGACTTACCTGGTCTGTCTTTGTCCCTAATACCACGTTCTTGCTCCTTTTAGGAATCATGTGACTGCACAGTAAAATTCTGTTCCAGTGGGTGTTGCAACTTTTATAATTGCAACTCAACTAGTAGTTTTCTTCTCATTCTTCATCCCTTTGTGCACGGTTTCCAGTAATCTGTGACCTTGCTGGACGTCAATTCAAGGAGAGCAATCCAAAGGAAAGCAGTGCGTTAAAAAAATATTTTATTAGGATAGTGCCCAAAATAGGCTTTATTCTTATGAAGTGTAGACTAAAATGCAGCCCAAAGAAAGCAAAATCTCAAAAGTCTGGATAAATACACACACCTTTATTCATCTCACTTTATTGTGAGATGAATTACTGTTTCAGTTCTATCAATTCAAATTAAAAAGAAAATAGGCTTCCTAAAAAAATCATGTATTTACAGCCTTTGCAATATATTGAAGACATTCTTTATGCATTAAGTCCCTAGTGAGAGATGTGGTAGTTATTTTCTAAGGGTTTGGGTGGGTTTTGTTCCTTAAGAGGAACATGGTACATAATTCTGAATCTAGGAAAGAGTTAATCATATTGGAGAATATATATCCTGCCTTTAGGATGCATTCAATTAATATGCATTCTTCTGACCTTTATTAACGAAGCATGTTATCATTGAATATCCTGTGAAGGATGGAATTCTTAGAAAAAGGTACTGAGGACTCTCTATTGCCCTGTATCATTTTAATTAAATTTTGCAGTTAAGTTTGGTTTTATTAATTCCTCTCTGAGCTCTGCAAATATTGCTCCTTCAAGTATGAAAGAGAACATTATTAAAGTTTTGTTTCAACAGGTACATGAGTCTGGGTCTGTGCTTTCGTGAAACTCCACTTATTCAGTGCCCTCAGATATTTATAATTTACTTCCTCAACAAACTATACTGAGCATCAGGAGAGGAAATATCCTAGTGGGTAAGAGAATGGAGAGGGACACTGGAGATCTGGGTTCAATTTACTGGCCAAGCACAAATGTTATGTAGACCTTGAGAAAACTACTTAAAAAATATCTTTGCTTTAGTTCACATTCTTTATGGTGGAAAAGTGTATCACTCATAGATATGGCTATTGTGGTGTTTACTAACTAGTTGAGAGGCACTCCAATATGATGGGCTTCTGTCATCTAAGTTGGCAAATAAATACATCCAGGTCTCTAAAAGGAGGAGTGATGGAGGAAAGAATAATGTGATTTATGTACGGTGTGTAACATAAAAACCTCTCTACAACAGGTTTTGGAGGACACCTCACATGGACTTGCTGGATCTGTTGGGTGTTACTAGTTTGGCCTTTGTACAACTGTGCTTACTCCCACAGACCAGGTCAGGGGTTTCAGCCTAGCAGGCCTTGCTAGCCTAGGCGAAACATAGCAATGGCAAGTGGAGCGAGGCAGGTCTGGTGTTATTCCTGGACAAACATTAATTCAGACAGAGATAGCATGTAAGCTCTGTGCAGAGCCTTTGTAACTCTGTCTCACAAATGTGTCGTAGTTGCACCAAACTGCTCAGTTAGGTAAAATGAATAAGCAGGCTAACCATGTCTTTACACTTCTGTCACAACCGATCTACAAAGAGGGGGATTACAAAGAGGTTTCAGAATCTCATCTATTGAGTAGAGTCCCTTGGTATATCTAAACTGCTGGGCAGGTAAGTGCCATTGTGCTTGCCAGAGTACCCCTTCCTGTCTCTCCCAAGAGCCCACCTGCCTCTGCAGTGGGCCTGTGGAAGGGGCAGAACAGAACCAGCATGTGCATACAGATTTAGGATCTGCAAGGGGCTCTTGTATACAGCAGCACAGTAGTTAAAAGTAAGTAAGGCTAAACCACGAGAGATGGGCAAGAAGGATGAGCATTAATCTGGTGGTTTTGAAGAACTTTGTCTCACATGCCTAACTGAGTTTTCTTTAGGTTTTTAGAAATGTCTGGAAGTGGCAATATGAAAAATTAGTATCAGTAGGATTTCTGGGTTTGACTTGCTAGTCTATCCTAACGAGGGGTAAAGAGGCTTTTATTTTGGTATAATGGTTTTATGTTTGTTGCATTTTCCTTTTCAAGTGTTCCCAAAGGTGCTTTGTGGTCTTTTGTTTCTTGTTCTCACTGTTCCCCAAGACTGGCATTGATTTTAAATATTGATTTTCTTTTGTCACTGAAAAATAATCTTTGTATTTTCCATTTCAACATGAAACATTTGACATGAATGCATGCTGAGGCTCCCACATTGCCACATTATTTTGCTGTTGTTGATATTACTTTAACACATTGTAGTGTGTTAGAACTTCCTACCTACCGTGATTTACCTGTACAAGCACAGTAGGAAGCTCTCAGTTCACAAATAAAGAAAAACTGAGCACCAGGTTCCAGAAAAAATCCTTTAAAAACTCTTTGAGCATATAGTTATCCCTTTAAATCCCATGTTAAAGTCACATTGTGTTTCTTATGATTCCTTTCCTGTTAATTTTAGAAGTTTCTGATGTTTTTATCACTCCTTTCTTCTCTTTGTCTTCCTGTCCACAGAGACTTGTAAAATATACATGCTTATTTAAAGCTGAGTTGGAAAGATTCAACTCATGTGTCTTCTGTGAAACTGCATTTGGTATTACTAACACAAAGTACTGACATCTTCAGTCTTCTCAATACGTAGTATTGTAATGAACAGAGAAAGTCTGGAACTGTGGATCCTGTGGAAAACAATAAGCTAGACAGCAGTTCCGTGTTCATACTAATATTTGGGGTCATATGTCCAGCAGAAATGAAACACACAGATGGAGATGGAATGATGTTTAGAAGAAGCTTGAAAACACTGTGTGTGATGTGCCAGCATGAATGGCACTGGTTGCTTACTCAAAAACTGTACATGCACTGATACTTTGATAGTAAAATCTTCAACAGATTAAAAATACTATATTCATTTTTAATTATATGTGCTGCATCTAAGGAAGAAATACAAGGTCACAAAGCTATGACCTGAAAAAGCAAGCAACATGATTACAGTGCTCTTGAACATATGATTAATGTTAGAATTTTAATCAGATCTTTTTGCCTCAAAAAAAAAATTTGATCCTTCATGCTATGTATTATCATCTGAATATATTACAGATTTTGTACAATTACAGAATTTTAGAGAACCTTGAAGGAGTTATTAAAAGATCAAAAGATATCAAAAGACAGAAAACATACGGAGGGTGGAGGAGACATAGCCAGAGAAGCACGAAATATTTTAGCAGTTTCATAATGTATATTGAAGGAGAAAGAGAGAAATGAGACAAAACAGTACTTAGGGCTTTTCAGTGCAGGAATGAAAAGAGAGGACAAGTGGTTTTTCTCCTCTTCCATGGGAAGTAATTATTGGTGAACCAGAAAAGTGTGGTAGTCTGTTTATATAGTAATTTGCCCTTTAGTGTAACTTTGGAATCAAGCAGAAGGTATGCCTACTCAGTTCTATTCTCACCTACAGTGTCTTTCATTATAGTAAATACATATATAATACATTTCTTCCAATTAACTGATATCCTCTCTTACAGTGCAAGAGAAATCAGTTTTGATTTGAATGAGATGTGGTGCTTAGGGACATGGCCTAGTGGTGACCTGGCAGTGCTGGGTTAATGGTTGAACTTGATCTTAAAGGTCTATTCCAACCAGAATGATTCTGTGATTCTGTATGAGTTTACTCAGAAGCAGATTAAATGGATTCCAAATCCTAGACTTCTGAGACTGTCATTAAAAAAAAATATTTAAAAAAATCTGTTAATATAAACTAGTGTTCACTTCAGTTTATGTTATTGAAAGAAGTCATGAATTCAGACACCTGAAATAATTACAGTCTGTTAATTGGAGGAAGGAGGGGACAGGGCAACTATAATGTGAATGAGCTGATGGTGAGCTGTTGAGAACCACCATCTTTTTCTGCTGTGAATTTGAAGAGATAATCTCATAAAAGTGGAGAACCAAACATATTTTGCCCATATACATTTTTTGCATGCTTAAATTCACCATTTTTTACTAAAAAGGATCTGAAAAACACTAAGCCCCATGGTGTAGATCCTGGAGAATGCATAAAACTAGCAAACAATGCTTTTGCTGTATCTCCAAAATCAGCCAGTACCAGAAATAGGCATATATAGGTCATCCTTCTCTGAGCCTCTGGATATCCATTTATGCCCTCATTCTCTATCTTGGACTCCAGCAATCACTCATTTAGGAACTTTCTGAAGTGGATGTTAAATTTAGGCCATTATATTTAGTATCCGTTGATGGATTTATCACCTATCAATTTGTCTATTCTTCTTTTCAAACCCATTTATCGTTTTGGCCTCCAGAATACCTTGTAGGAACAAGTTACATAAGTAACTGTGTAGCATTTTAGTGGATTACAACTGAGGAATTAATTTGCTGATTTTCCTGAGATTGCTTAGAAATTACAAAAAATTTAGTGCAAAGATTATTGGTTGTAATTTTGAGATGGATTCTCCTTTTCAATAAAACAAAGAATTTGAAACAACAGAACCTGACAATGACAGGATTACATGCTGTTGTAACATGCAGTCAGTAAAAAGGAGGGCAGACATGAGTGCCTGAGGAAGATAAACAGGAAGAATGGGCGATGGTTATTGTATGTTTGTGCTTGTGTATGGAAATAGAATTACCAATGATGAGGAAACTTCAGAAAGGGAAATGGACTTTTGAGTATCAGGAAGGAATGTTAAAAAAAGTACTTACTGTATTTGGTGACAAGGCTGTCATTTGTAAGACAACTTTCAAATCTTCCATAGGTAACATTCTGGCATTAATGAACATTATTTAATTTACTATTAGATTCCTATTGTACTTTTTTTCTGTGCTTGTATTGCTCTGCAGTTGTAGATGTGCATCTAAAAGTAATTTCAAGGGTGTGGAGAACTGCATGGATATTTCTAATCTGCAAGTCACACAATTTCCTTCCCTTCCCAGTCACACAACCTTCCCTTCCAAGTCGCACAGCCTTCCCTTCCCTTCCCTTCCCTTCCCTTCCCTTCCCTTCCCTTCCCTTCCCTTCCCTTCCCTTCCCTTCCCTTC
>WTSP01002369.1:117030-132079 GCA_025331215.1 Actenoides lindsayi
GAAGGTCACTAGTAGGTCTCCCCAGAGCCTTCTCTTCTCCAGGCTGAACAACCCCAGCTCCCTCAGCCTGTCCTCGTGGGAGAGGTGTTCCATCCCTCTGATCATCTTTGTGGCCCTCCTCTGGACCCTCTCCATCAGGTCCATGTCTTTCCTATGTTGAGGGCTCCAGAGCTAGACACAGTACTCCAGGTGTGGTCTATTCAGGTTCCTCAGGTGGTCACGAACCTGATATTCACATACAGTGGGGGGACTTCACCACCCTGGTCCACACCTTGCAGTTTAACTTGGGAGGTGTTGGGAGAAAGGTTGTCAGTGAAGACTGAGGAAAAAACATTGAGAACCTCAGCCTTCTCCTTGTCTGTTATTACTAGTCCACCAACAGGGGGTATGTTTTCTTTGATCTTCCTTTTTTCATTGACATACCTATAGAATCCCTTCATGTTATTCTGTATATCCCTTGCCAAGTTCAGCTCAACAGTGCCTTGGCCCTCCTGACCTCATCCCTACAGCATCGGGCAGCATCCCTATACTCTTCCCAGGGTACTTGTCCCTGCTTTCACTGCCTGTGAAGCTCCTTCTTGCTTTTTAGTTTGACCACTAGGTCATGGCTCAACCACACTGGTCTCTTCCCTTCCTTGCTCGATTTCTTACACCTGAGGATCAAGATCTCTTGCAGTCTATGAAAAGTGTCCTTAAAAATCTGCCAGCTCTGTTCTGCTCCCTTATCTCTGAGGACTGTTTCCCAGGATATCCTATTGATTAACTCCTTGAAGAGCTGGAATTTTGTTTTTCTGAAGTTCAAAGTCCTGACTGTGCTTTTTCACTGAGTTCTGACCCTCAGTACCATGAATTCTACCAGTGCATGGTCACTGCCACCCAGGCTGCCTCCGATCTTGAGATCGTGATGAGTATCATTGGTGATCACCAGATCGAGTGTTGCTTCCCCTCTGGTAGGGGTGTCTACTTCCTGCCTCAGGAAGTTGTTGTCAAGGCACTCTTGGATTGTCTACTGCTTGCTGTATTACTTTTCCAACAAATGGTTTCATTAAATGGTTTGGGTCGGAAGGGTCTTTAGACATCATCTATTTCCAACCTCCCTGCCATGGGCAGGGACACCTCCCTCTAGACCAGGTTACTCAAAGGCCCATCCAGTCTGGTCTTGAATAGTTCAATACAATGCCTACCTTGAGTTTTACATACTTAACCAGATGAGCTAGAAGGTGGAAACAGAAGCACAGTGAAGTGAAATGCATAGAACATTGTTCAAGCGAGGACAGTTTACTGTCTGTGCTTCTCTTTCTGCCAGGCCAGTGTCACCTCTATTGCAGCCAGATAACATTTATAGAAAAAAATTCCAATTGCATATTTTAGAACTTGCAAGAATTATTATATTGTTTTTTGGGGGAGCGTTGTGCTTCCTTGAGTATCACCATACCTTCTATATTATCTCCTGTAACTGGTAACAAAGGTTCTTTAGGCTAAGGTGATCTTAAAGTAAGTACAGTTTCCATGGAGATTTTTCATTCGAATATGGATCTTCAAGAGTCTTTTTACATTCATCAGTACTACATTACTACCCTGAGACGTTCCTCTGCCATTGTAAGGGATGTTAAAGCAAGTCTCTATAGCCTAAATTGGTGAAGAATCACTCTATTCTGATTGCACGGGGACAGGCAGCCTATATTAGAAAGCCCTGCCATTGCCAAAGCTAGTAACATCTGAGCTGAGAATACTTTTTTTTTCCCGCCCCACTATCTAAAAGTTACCCTTTTCAGCATCTTTAATTAAAAACTCTCCCTTCACCTTGTTTCCTCAATGAAGTTGCATTACTTGAATTTGTCTAGCATCCGGAAGTTCCTCTCAAATACAGTCGATGGTATCTTAGGTTTACAATGTTTTTAATGTCCCACACTGATATATAACTGCATCAGTGTAAGATATTAAAAAGCCTGTTCCCTTAAAATTTATGGTTGATGCTTAATAATTTTCAGATATGTTCAGACTGCAGAGCATGAGAATAATTTTCTAAATTCTCCTTACAAGCATATCTTTGTCAGGCAGTCATAAAGTAAGTTGAAAGCAAAATGGTTTATAGAAAATTAGTTACACAGCTTGTAAAATGCTCTACAGTGTTCTGCAAACAAAAGGGAAAATTTCCTGCAATTTCACAATTTTGTACTTGCTCAGATGGCCATTAACCAGCAAGATGAAAATCAAATTTATTCCATTCAGGCTATGAATTATCTGTGATTAGCAGTGTATAGAATGTGATTTTCTAAAGCTCCTTTCATTGGCAAGGTATCTTCAAGCACTTTGAAAAAAAAAAAAAAAAAAAAGACAAAATAAACACAAGTATACTAAACCTGTACGGGATCAAAAAACTTGCCCTTTTCTTTAGGCCAAGATTGAATCTTTGCTCAGTGGCTCTTAGAAATCATGTTGTATTGAATCCTTTTCTTTGCTATTTCTAGTTTTGTTTAAGGACCAGTACCTTATAATAATTTCTCAGGCTTATGATGTCTCCTGCTTTCTATATCAAATCTATATCAGCTAGCATCTTGAGTGACTGTTTCCCATGTTAGTTCCTTAGTGGTATGAATTGTATGCATATAACATAAACTGGCCCTGTTCTGTAAAACATATCATCCCTCTATATGTATTTAGAAGTTGTGAAGAAATTCAGAAGCTGTGAAGAAATTGCCCAAAAAAACCAAAACAAAAGAAGATGAAAAGGGGGTAAGGAGCTTGCCTCAGCCATCCTGTTAAAACATGGAGGACAAGATGCTATTGTTTTATGAAGTGTTAAAGTATATCTAAAATATAAAGAGATACAGGTGCAACTGTATTTTTCCCACACTTGTGTGTTGATGAGTACACAATTCAAAAGTATCAAAATTGGGAAAAAAGTTGCTTACCCATGTAGTGAATATCTAAGTCTTTTAGTTAAATGATGTTTACACTGTTCATTAATTGGTTTGGTACTTTTGAGAGGTACCCTGCCCGTTTGACAGTTGTTCACTCTAAGCTTTTCACACACTAAATGGCCAAAATAAGCAGAGCTTTTCAGCATGTCTAATCTACACCATTTCCTGCTCACTACTAATAAGCTTGAGGGCCGTGTTGGTAATTTTTTATTCTTTGTGCCAATTTGTCCTTTTTTTTTTTCCTCTTTTTTTTTTTTTTCCTTTTTTTTAAAATCTTAGACCATCACCAGGAGTGTTAAGTACTGTCAAATGCAGTCTGTATTTCTGTTGCTCTGAACTAATACCATTGAGCCCTCTGAAGAGACCCCTTTCAAGGTTTCAAGGGATAGTATTGAACATTACCAGCTTGGTCAGTTTTGAGCTAGTAATATGAGGGTGATGTGGCCCATATGTTCTTTTATTATAAAGTCTGTCAGATCCTCGAAGTTTGCAATGCTTACCATCTTGCTTAGTAAGTGAGATCTATTATAGACTTGAAAGAAAAATCCAATACACAGGATGGTAGTATAAGGAGTGACTTGATGTACATATCAAGTCCCAAAAGGGATTTCACATTAGGAAAATGTAGTTTCATCTTCAGTTATTCTAGGTTGCTTATTGACTGCATTTTGTGTGGACCACTGCATTCCTGAGTCAGGGTCTGTGTGTCTCTGGCTGTGTAAGGTGGCAGCTGCTGTGGATTTTCTACAAGTCAGTGAGTTGGCAAAGGCCAATTTATGTCACTCATTCTCCCTCTGCCATGAAGGAAGGTAGGAGTATTAAAGCAATGTACCCCATTCTGAAACTCCTGGAGTGACAAAAGACTGCTTTAGGCTGTGTGTGGTAATGCTCCATAAGATTAAGTGACCCAGGTAGTCACCACCCAGCAGCAATTGCAGTGTCATTGCTTCCTTGAGCTTATAGGTGAATCTAGGATATTAGACATAATTTTTCATTTAGCATTTCTCAGCTGTAACAAACACATTCTTCATGTTGAATAAATGACTAATATTTTAGAAGTCTTTTCTGCTTTCATGAAATTTCCATCTGGGCACAAAGGCAATCCTCAACTCCTTTGCAGATTTCCCAATACTGAAAGAATTTGGGTCATTAATGGTTTGTCACGTATTGGGTTTTTATGGCCATTGCATCTTTAATGCACTGTGCCATCCACATCTTTCACAGTGTCCTGGACACTGAAAAACATCATCCTGCATAAAGCCAGATGCCAGCATTAGAAGTGATTCATAGTAAATGTGAGAAATTCTCCACTGTTGCAGCTGATTGATAGCAGCAACAGGGCATTTCACTTGAGACTGCTTCAACACAGCTAATCTTGAGTAAAATTTAATATTAGACACAATTTTCCCATCATGCAACTGGCTGACAGCAACATCAGAAAATTTCTTTCATCTATTCCTGCACAGTTTAAGAAACACACATCCAAAGGCTGAAAAAGGTCAGTAAATTAAACAGGAACAAAAGCTGGCATTATGTCTCTTCTTTCAAGTTTTCACGGAGATTTTCCATGGCTGTGTGCTCTGGAAAGGGCTGTAATCCAAATGACACACTGCTGATCCGGTGATCCAAATGGTATTTAAGGCTTGGGCAAGTGCTGTGGGCTAAATTCAGCTTTTGCTTAGACCTCGTTCCAAATACAGAAATGTGTAAAGAGACGGTGAACTCCCATGGTCAAAACATTACAGCAGAGGTGCAGCTGAACCATTTCAGGGGTACAAATCCAAATTAAATTTCTGTGGTGCAGAAAGAACAAACTAAGACAGATTAAAGTAGAGGGAAAGTTGGGCACAATGTGTGTGTGGACTTGAGCACTGTGATTGATCTCCTAAGGATATTGCAATCTGTCTGAGAGGCCAACAGGAAAGCTGCTTATCATGTGCAGCATTCATGACAAGTGAGCAGCTAGATTCTGATGTGCTGTAGAAAATACTAAGAACACAGATGCCAATCTGGACTCTGTGAGCAAGGCAGTCCTGGGATTTAAACTTAATTAATCTCTTTTTTGGGTCTCCTCAGCATAGTGTTTTTGCTGTGTGTGTGTGTATTTGCTCGTATACCACCACCTTGCCAGCACCATGGGCTCTCTGTCTTTCTGCCAGCATCTAGGTGCTTTTCACATCACCTGCCACAGCCATCTCCTAGTTCACTGCCTCAGCCAGATGTTCCTGCCTTTTTACATAGTCTGTGCCTAGCTTGTATCCCGTCTGAACCTCCTTCCTTATTATCTTGGTGTTGAATTGTATTATGGCAACATAATACTCTCTGTTAGCTAAATGGTCTCTTTTCAGTTCAGTTGGGAAGGTGACCTTTAGTAACAGACAAGAAGCTTTATTGGATTTTACTGGATCATAGTATGATTAGGATATTATTTATGTTACTGTAATTTATTTTCTAGCTTTAAATATACCACGGAAAATCTTTCTATGAGTGTTCAAAGGTATGGGCTGTATGAGAAAATATGCATGTATGTACATGTATACCAAGGCAGATTGTGCACTTTTATTCTTCCCGTATGACCATTTTGCTTCCTTGTTGTTTTTTGTGAAGGGAGAGAATAGTGCATGCTACAGCCTCACTTACTAGTTTCTTTTAGCAAGTCCTTTCACAATCAAGGCAGATTACTTCATTGCTATGAAGGAAATTTTGATGCTATTAAAAATACAGTGTTAAAAATACAGTGTAAAATATGCAGAGACTAACTATCTGCTTAGAACTTGCGTAAGATAGAAATGTAACAAATATGATGCTACCTGGTTTGAATCACACGACTGACAAAAATGCATGGTGGATGCCAGTGGCCCTATCTTTTTTCATTTATTCTTATAGCTTGCCTTGTGGAATAAAAATAAAAGTGAGACCTCCTTTAGCCACTCTGTTTTGGTGACTATGCTTTGAGAAATATTATTAATGCAGGCATGTTCTGTAAATTCCTGACTGTCAGGCTTTATCTCTTAAGCCTCCCTATCTAGATGGGAATATACAACCATTTTATATCACTAGGGTCAAATGGAAGCCAGCTTGCATGAGGAGGGTTGAACTGTCTTCTTGTCTACAATGCTGTTGGTGATTTGCACAAGAAGTCCAGATGTTAAGAGGAAAGAGGCTGCCATCCTATTAGCTGAATGCTTTTAAATAAGTGCTTAGTCTTCACTCAGCTTCAATTTAAGAAAACTACCTTAAAACACCAGTGGAATTCAACAGGGGATGCATTCTTCTGCAGGCAGACCTTTGCCAAAAGCCTGAACAAGACCTAATCCTTGAAGCCTCCCATACATACTGTCTTATGCTCTAATTTGATCTTAAAAAAATACAGTAGTATGAAGAGTAGCTTGGTGGAGATCCTGCAGCTCCAGGCAGGGTTAAACATAAAATGTAAATGTGAACAATTCTTTATCAGAATAACGACCTCAGCTCACTAAAGACTGAGACAGTATTTTACAGCTTAATTTTTTGCACTCTTCTGTAACATCTTCACATTCACAGGCCCCAGTACTCCTGGGGAAATTTAACCACTCTGACACCTGTGAGAAGGGCAGCAGAGCAGGTGACAATCTATATTTCTGAATTGCAGTGATGGTAGCTTCCTAACACATGAGAGCTGATGACAGCAGGTGTTCTGGCTGGACCTCACACTTACTAGCGATGAGGGACTGGTCAGGTTGTGAGGTTCAGGAGCAGTCTTGGTTGCAGTGACCATGAGATTGTGGAGTTCAGGATCCTGCAAGGAGAGAGCAAAATGAAAAGACAGGACCACAACCCTGTTGTTCAGGAGAGCAGACTTTTACATGTTCAAGTCTGCTTGGAAGAATCCCATCAGATACAGTTCTAGAGGTAAGAGAGTCCAGAAGAACTGGTTGATTTTCAAAGATCTCTTCCTCCCAAGCTCAAAAATGGTCCTCTTTCATGTGCAGGAAATGGAGGCCCACATGGATGAACATGTAGCCCTGAAAAAACCTCAGAAATAAAGAGATAGCATGCAAGAAGTGGAATCAGGGCCAGGTGGCCTGGACATACAGATGTCTACGGAATCTGATAGGTTGAACCCATGATTGCTAAGGGAGCTGTCCAATTGTATGGCAAAGCCACTCTTGATTAGTCTATCATTAGTCTGGATGATAGCAGAGTACACCTTCAGCAAGTTTGCAAATGATAGAAAACTGGGAGTCGTGGCTGATACACGAGGTGGTTGTGCTGCCACTCAGAGGGACCTTGGTAGTCTAGGGAAATGCCTACACAGGAACCTCATGATGTTCAGCGAAGGGAAAAGCAAATTCCTACACCAAAGAATGAATAACTGCATGCATCAGTACGGGCTTGGCACCAGCCAGCTGCAGTTCACAGAACAGGCCTTGGGGTACAACAAGTTGAATGTGAGCCATTCAAGGCTTATTCAAACTCTGACTGGAGACAGTCCTGGAATACCTTCTCTAGGTGAACAGGCAGGGGCAGACTGGAAAATCTCAAGAGGTCACTTCCAACCTAAATAATTATGTGATTCTGTGAATATAAGCAGGTACAGGCACACAAAGTCTTTAGGGAGGAGTTGAGAAGAGGCAGAGTTCTCTATTTCGAGGTTGTTTTTTTTCTGAAATTTTGTCAGGCACTTTTACATATCAACTCAGGAGCAAATAAAAATGGCCTTTTCCAATGTGAACACAAATTTACACACATACACAAGGAACCATAATGGTACATAATTTACATTGTCTTTGCACATAATTGTTAAGGACATAAGCTGTATTACTTGTGAAAGATAGTAAAAAATATTGATATTAGTGACCATTCATGCAAAGGTAGTTTAATTATAAAATAACACTACATTCTGCCTGTTCGACTTTAGCTTCTACTGGAACAGCTTGTGGCCAGTGCTGTGTGGCTCCATTTTTCTCCTGTGGGACTGCAGCGGCAGTGCATTATGTGCACAGATACGTGAAATATCTGTGAAGTATATCACAGTTCATTGGCCCAGATATGCATATGTCCTATATGTAGATATGCTTTATACTTTTAGGGAATAGTTTGATATCCCATACTACTTGTCTTTCTTGGAGAAAACGCAGTCCATGAGATAGAATTGATGTCACTTGTTCTTGAAAAATGTCATTAAGATCTGCATGAATAAATCATAATGAAGGATTATTAGCCAAGAGGAACTGAGGAGATAGCAGTATGGTTTATGCTTTAAAAAGATACTAAAGCAATGGATATCATATTAAATGATAAACCTTCCATAAGGATTCAACTGGCAAATAAAAAACCAAACAAACAAACAAACAAACCCAAATTTGCACATATAAATCAGTTGAAGCAATATATTGGAATCTATTTTAAAGAGTAATAAATTAGAATCATAGAAAGAAGCTTTATAAAAACATTATTATAGCTAATTATGTCTTGACAGCATAATAAAACTATGTAATGCATATGTTTTGACTCATTTGGGTGATAAAATTTCCTTTTTCTTTTGCAGAAAATGATGAGGTCATCTGTGTTTCACATGTTCATACTAAGCATGGTGGCTGTAGATGTGATTGTTGCTGCTAGTAACTACTACAAAGGAGAAAATTTCAAGAGACAATATGATGAATTTTACCTAGCTGAGGTGAGTATGCTGAAGTGACTATCTGGATGTTTTTCAAGATAAGCTAAAGTAGAAAATGTGAATGTCAAGTATATTTTAGTATGTAATTTTTTTATTCCCTTAAGCATTCTGAGAATTCTTTGCTAACTTGTTCAAGTTCCTCTGTCTGACAATGGCTGACAGCCCTATCTAACAACCTTTTGAAAGGTAATTTCCTCAAACAAAATGTCAGTGGTAATGAGCTGAGACTTAAGTATAACATCTGCAGGCAATGCATGGCTGCTGAGTGCTATCTTTCTCTAGCAGGAGTGTAATATCCAGAAGAGTTTAACTTGAAAAAAATGACAAAACACTGTCTTTAAAGAATGTAATACTTCTTCCTAAGTCATCTTTATTCAACATATATTTAGCTGAAGGAAGGTCCTGAGGCATAACCAAAATAGTGTTGCAAATAGCCTAGCTTCTGCAACCTCAAAAGCACACTGCAAAAAAATGAATTATCCAGTCATGAATTTGGTGAAGGAGGAGGTTGTGCTTCTGAACCAATAAAGTAGAGGTAAAAAGTTTCTTTACAAGTGGCATTCTGTCAGGAAGCCTGCTTGAGTCATTAGCTGGTTGAGTATTTTACTGTAGAGCATGTACCAGAGGTCCTAGAACCTCCATGTATTTTAATTCAGTTTAAGGAAGAAGAAATAAAAGAATTGAAGTCTTTGGTACTAACAAACAGGCATAGCTTCAAGTAGATATTTGTTTTTGCTGAATCAAGAGTGAAATCAGTATTGTGGCATTCTGTATTAAAAATACTTCCATGGGCACAGTGAATTTTCATGTTATCTGAGTATAAAGCCACCAGTGCTGAAATTCACCAAGACCAGTTCTCTGAAAATGTTGGCATGATGGTTGCCTGGATTGGGCACATGTCTAGCTTTATGGTTACTGCAATTTCCCTGGCTTCAGTAATTACAAAGTCCTTTGGAACCAGAGGGGACATTCTTAGGCTAGAGTACATGATAGTAGTATATTCCTTGTGATTCCTCTGCCATTGGTATTGCCTTGCTGGAAACTAATGGCAGAGGAATCACAAGTCAAAACATTTGATGATTTATAGTCTTGTAGTTTTAAATGTCTAAATACATTTTAGAGTCAGGATCAAGTGCCCAACTTTAAACCCTTGAGTCCATAGCATTATGATGCTTTATGTATCTCCCTTTTTCAAGGGCGGTTGTGTTGATACTCATTTTTTAATTAATCTTAACTTCAGAATTTGTATCTCATCTCTTACAACCTTATGAAGCTAAGACTTCACCAGTTCCAGGACACAAGTGAAGGTGAAGAAAAGTCAAGGTAGCACCAGAGTTCAAACCCTCAAAAAAGTGCAGACTGTGGAGACATCAGTGCTGCGTCATGCTCTGTTGTCTCTCATGCCACTGGAAATAACTATACTTTGTATGACAACTGAGTGAATGTAGACCCCACCAACAATTGCAAGAGTGACTGTGAAATGTGTTGTGTCTATGTTATCTCAAGTTCTAAGCATATTCAAAAAACAACATGAATGTGAAAGAGGATGATCCTGGGAATAAGACATCAAAATAAAGCCAACAAAATTCTGGATTCTCTTATGACACCCCCCCCAAATAAGAAGATAGAAGTGAGGACAGGGAAACTCATTTTAATCTCTGTTGTAGTTTAAGCCTGGCAAGCAGTGCAGCCCCACGCAGCTGCTCACTCACTCTTCCCCCAGTGCAGTGGGGAGAGAATCAGGAGGGTAAAAGTGAGACAACTCATGGTGTGAGATAAAGGCAGTTTCATAGGTAGTGCAAGCACTGTGTACACAAACAAAGCAAAACAAGGAATTCATTCACCACTTCCCATTGGCAGGCAGGTGTTCAGACATCTCCAGGATGAAGCTCCATCAGGCGTAACAGTTATGTGGGAAGACAAACACTATAACTCTGAACATCTACCCCTTCCTCCTTCTTCTCCCAGCTTTTATTGCTGAGCACAACATCATACAGTATGAGATGTCCCTCTGGTCAGCTGGGGTTAGCCATCCTGTCTGTGTCCCCTACCACCTCCTTGTGCATCCCCAGCCTACTTATTGGTGGGGCAGAGTGAGGAGCAGAAAAGCTGAAAAAACAGCTAAAACATCCCTGTGTTATCAATAGTGTTTTCAGCACAAATTCAAAATAGCACAATGCAAACTATAATGAAGAAAATTAACTCTATCCCAGCCAAAACCAGTACAATACCCTAGGCCAGAAACAAATAATTAAATCAGCATTAAAGCTTTGGACCATTAATTTTTCACAACAGGCAGTTTTGCTTTATGCCCAGGATACAGCAAGTGGAGCATGGATTCTTAACAAAATAACATTAATTCTATTTATATTCAAAATAGGAAACGCTGCATGTGCTATTTCTATTTTTGCACTGAATATATAGTATAATTATGCTTTTATTAATCAGTGCTAGAAACACACTCTTCAACATCTATTTCAAGTGTAGGATTTGGTGGGGTTTTTTTCAACAGAAATACTTGCCAGGGTTTAATAATTCAAGATGAGTACGTCATATAGACTAGTGTATTACAATTCTGTCCTATAAGCAATGTCCAATTTTATTTAAAGATTTTTTTTCTGTTTCTGCTATGCAGTTTAGATTATTGATGTATTAGTGGGGTGGTTATCAGAAAACTCATTTTTTACATTCTACATTTCTAAACATGTTAGGTAATTTAGTCTGGAATAGAGAAAGGTATTTTGTTTATTTGTAAGGAATACACTTTTGATGTCCATTTGTTGTTTTTGTTTATTAATTCTTTTTAACTGTGATGCTTTTACCAGAGACACTATAAAAATCAAGGAAGAATAAAACCCTAGTATCTTATAAACAGAGGTATAAAATACAGTATCAGAAGAACATAAGAGTAAAAAAGAGAGGAGAAATTCATGAGCTGGTGTCATTCCCTATTTGGCTGTTGTGAAACTCATTCTTTGCAGCACAGGGTGTACAAAGAAATTGTTTTAAAGAGGCTTCTAAGACGAATACTCAAGCAATGAGGATTGTTCAACGGTGGCTGGCTTGTTTTCTTGGTGAGAGAGACTTGTTGGAATATGAGGCACTGCTGTTGCTCTGTATTTTCCATTCAGCTAGGCTGCAGAAAGCTTTCCCTTCAGAGGGAGCTGGTTTGAGCAGCCAACAGCAGTGAGGATTCCTTTTGCTAAAGGACATGGCCAGACAGATGACAGCAAACGTATCTGGCTTTTTGATATGTTTTCTAGAAGTCATCTTGGAAGCTGCTGGCTTTAGGAGCAGGTATGTCTAATAAAATAGCTCACTTGGCCCATTCTATGGATCACACACTATGGTCGCCTAGAAGTGTATAAATATATCCACCTAAATTCAGTAGACAAATCTAAGGGAGGTTTTTGAGATGCTCAGTACCAAGAAAAAAAACCAAACTGGTGTCTTTATTGGAAAGAGAAGACAGACTCAAGAGAAAAGGAGGGAAAGGTTAGACAGGAAGATAAAAGGTAGAAATGAAGTCTAAACCAAGATCCCATTGCTTGCATAATTTTGTATACCCAGTCGTAAATGAGGGTTTCTGACAAGCATTTCAACTTGTATTCATCATCCCTGCAGATTAAGCAAAACCAGACTTCTAACAAGGTGACTCAAAACACCAATGCAGTATGTGAAAACCTGTAAAGAGCATACCTTCAAAATCATTCTGGTAATTGTTATTGAGGATGTTGACTTTACCTGCTCAATATTTAGACAGAATAGTGATGGATGTTTTTTTTAATATGCAACTGGCACATTGTCTTCCATTAAAAGATGTTACAAACTAGATGTCTGATTTGAGACGTGTGAGATTCCTACAAGTACTGCTTTAAAGTACAAACAACAAAAGTTCAAAACCAGGCCTTCCTACACACATCCTTCTTGGTTCTTTTTGCAATTTCTCCACTTGCACTGCTGCTTTTGTGTAGCTTTTGCCCTGTCCTGGATAGGTTAAGTGCTCTGTCAAATCTGGTAGCAAGGGAAGTGCTGGAGGTCTGTGCCCTTAATCCTACTGATCCTGCTCAGAATTCTTGTCTTTCCTAACAAACTGATAACCTTTCAAGTAAGCCACAGTTACAGAGAAAACTAGCTGGGTCTGTCACTGTTGGATGTTGGCTGATACTGAGCTCTGCCTTTGCAAAAAAGATGTTAAGGAGCTACTGGCAAAAGTTAATGTTGCTGAAGATGGCATTAATACCATAAAAGTCCCAAGTGACTGAATGGGAGGTAGCCCTCAGAGAAGCAATCCATTCCTGGTAGCTCCTCTTTGGCTTCTGCAAAGCAAAACTGGCAGCCTGGTGGAGGGTGGCTGCTCATGTGTTACACCAGCTTTTTCTCTACAGGTCTGCTCTGGCTTCTTATGTGAATTTGCCTTTCCCCTGTCTCTACAGCAAGGAAAGGAGTGATTCCAGTTTTTTTAAAAAGGTCTTTAAAATTGTACTACATTTCACACCTAAGAAAAAATTCTAGTCAGTTATTCTGAATCTTCTCCTATAATTAATTACAAAAAAAAATCCAAGCTCTGTCAGCAGGAAGACAGGTGTATAAATGTAATCAGATGTTATGCAAACCATTTGATACATTTTTAAGTGCTAGTGGTTTGATTTTGCTTGACAAGCATGGAAAATGCAAATGATCCCGCCCACACATTTTTAGAATAAATTAAAATACACTTAACATCATGTTTGTTAGTCTTTTCCTAATAGGAAGTCTATGTACTCCGAAGAATGTATGTTTGTATTTAAATGGCATTGTTACTCCACGTGCTCTGAAGCTGAATTCCAGCTGCTTTCTACCCACTGCTCCATTTTTCCTAAGTTGACCCCCTTGTTCTTTTAGGACTCAATTAGATATGTTCTCATCAAAAATGAGATTTCATTTTAAGATTTTTTTGATTAAACATTTTCCTTGTTTATTTTAGATAGAGATTTTTAAGTAAAGAGGTAGCCTCTTCCAACTTGGCTCATTGTTCTCCTTGAGCTCTTTGAGCTACCAGAACAAGGGCTGAAAAACTGGCCAGTTACATTTGAGAATATGAGCATGAAAATGTCCCTCTACTCTGTGTGACTTAAATAACACAAATATTTCTTAGCAGCAGTATTTCTTTCCTAATATGAAGAAATTTTTTCAGCCCTTTGAAGCCTTTTGCCTGATTTGATCATGCAGAGGACATTTGAAGCCTGACAACTTTTTTTGTGTACCTTGTGGAAGCCGTATTCTGTAGTTGGTAGTGTTGCTCATAAACTGCTGTATGGACTAGGGAAATAAACATAGAACATAAACTTCAGTGTTTAATTTCCATCTTCAGTCCTGCTCCTAACAGTCCTGTACACATGAAATACGTAAAATTTTATTTAGTTATCCTACAAACTCCCTTTTTCATGTTGATAAATATCTTTTGATGAACTGGAGGGTTTAAATTTTAAATAACGTAGGTAGAGATTGTTACTATCACATTCAGGATTAAAATCTTAAACTCTAACTTTGCTATCCCCTGACAAATCCAATAAACATTACGGCCCACAATCAATTAATCTCTCAATTTTAAAAGACTAGTAATGCTTTTGCTCAAAAAGGTTAGAGACATATTTTGTTAATGGTTGTACAGCAGTTTGAAAGTATTAGCTGTATATAGATTCCACCTAATGTTAATTCAGTGTTCCTTATAATCCTGAAATGTGTAAAGGGTCAAAAAGACAAATTGGTGAGTCAAGAAAAAAAATCTTTTCTGTTCAGTTTCCTGGCTGTTACAACATGAGGGAGAGAGTATCTCAGAGTATATACAGTGGTAACATAAGAAGACAGGTGAGGAAGAAGTGTGTCTGGCCAGAAGGATTTTCAGCAGTGAGAGAAGTAAGAGAATATGAATCTTAAAGGTGTAAACCTAAGCAAAATTGTCTCCCTTATTTCAAGCTGAACATCATGCATTTTAGCGTGTAGCTATTTGAAAAAAGGCCTCTGGAAGAATGCATCAATCATCCAATGCCTACAAGTGGATTTCTTCCCGTGTAACTTCTGACCTTACTCTCTTTGCTCAACTTCTTTTAACACCATCACTTTTTAAAATGGTGAAAATTTACCAATTCTGGACTGAGTTTGAATTTCCTCTTTTTAAAATTTGTTCTAATGCTTAAGTCCCATCACCCCTGTTTTGTTTGTCATATTACTATGGACGTTTTAGAAAACTGAAGTAGCAATTTTCAAACAAGATACCTTTAAACTTTGGTTTTTTACTTAGATCTCTTAAAAATCTACATGCAGATCACATATATTGCTTCACATTTTGAAAAGAAACCTCATAATTTTTTCCCTTTTTATCTGCGTATACAAAGTGGAAGGTCAGCTGGATGGATTTATTATTTCATACTTTCCAAATTGTGAAATCTGCGTGGCCATGTTGAGACTTCAGAAAATTTCA
>WTSP01002371.1:0-28521 GCA_025331215.1 Actenoides lindsayi
TATAATTTATATAAAGGTTTAAGGACCTTACTAGTAAGAATGTAGACACAGAATTTAAGCTATAATAAAGCATGTTCTTACAGCACATCTAAAATTTATAATACTGGTATCCTGATAAGAAGCAAGATAATAGCTACATATAAATAAGACATACCCACTTTTACTTTTTTCACTTTTTTGTATTAAAATGTTTTATTCAATGTCAGAATATTTTATTGTCTCAAATGCAATTTAAAAAGTAAAATGTTACAATGTCATTTTGTTCTTGCCACAGGCATTTTTTATGAAGGAACACAGGCTTCATAGATAAAGAAAGTAACCAAAAGGAGGATGAGTAAAAAAAAAATTGAATTATTGAAGTGCTGGTAAATAAGTGTTCATGGATGTTGCTGGGGAACATTTCCACCTGCTGCTTCTGTCTGTCACTGAACATTACAGTGTTTAGCTTTCAGTCAGCTAAACCACTTTTGCTATGCCTCCTGCAATTGTCCTTAAACTTAACAGAGGGAAGGACTAGATTATCTTGTAACTTTTATGAGATGCAGATGAAATGGAGAACGGGGAAGAAGAAATCCCCCCTGTGGAGTTAAATATATTTGTAGCCCTTTCTTTTAAGAATTTTTTTTTTCCCTATGCAAGATGTGAGATGGAAGGAGTATTCTGGAAGAAATATTTTTAAAATATATTTTTCCTTTATTCATTTGTCATTCACTGCTTTTCCAATATTGACACAAGCCTCAACTAACTGACAAATATCTACCTTTATTAAGTGTTGCTTGAATCTCCCTAAAAGTAAAAAGAAAAAGAAAATATATATACTAAGGAAGCTTTTGTTATACTGAAAAGTGTCTACCCCTGTGAAAAAATGTGCTAGTCTAAGAAGATATACCTCTATCATTTGACAGACAAAATGAACGTTCTTCCTCTCATCATTCCCAACACCTACTCTGACACAGATTTGCCTCTCTGCTACATTAAGGAATCTTTAGAAGCATCATTAAATTTTCTAATATGTTCACAGACATTCACAGCATATCTCACATGTGATTCTTTTGCAGGTCAGGCCCAGAATCTGCAGAGGCACATGGAAGACTATGGAAATGCAGGCAATGACCTTGTCCTTGTCTTGGGCAGCTGAAACAATTCAGCATCACTGAACATGGTTCTGGTGATGTTACACTATCAACACTATCAGAACTAGCTGGTCTAAACCTGACTCAGATGTGCCTCATGATATTCAACTATTTTTCTGGTTATAGCACACATCAGTTTCAAAGAAAAGCAAGGATTGTAAAACAGATAAATTTTGACCAAAAAACAGCCTGTCCACAATCCCTCTCAATCTTCCCTCCCAAACATTTCTGGCCTTTTGGTCAATCAGAAATACCTTCTTTCAAAGTCAAACACAGAGTCTCTCTGCTGGGGTACACACAGGTACATCAATGCAGTCACAGAGCACTTTCTTCGGGTAGTGAGAAAATGAAGATCAATACAATTCACTAAACCTCACAAGAAGCACAGCAAAATTATTTATCTTTGTTGGCCCTTAATTCTATCTCTTGCCTTAACTGTGATTTATTCTTCCCTTAATTCTGACTCATGGCAACTCCTCTCAAGGCAAGAACATCCTAAAAGTAAAAGCTTCTATGGCTGCTTGAGATTTCTGGAAGATAGGGCCAAAATGTAGGGATGGCCCTCAAACACCAAGTGGTTTATTCCTCTCTGCACAAAGAATTTCAGGAAAGTGAAGGAGTAACAACAGCTATGGAGGCTCAGGACTACAGAGGAGAACCTTGTATGGATTCCTAACCATCTAGATAGCATTGTCACCTCTTATAGTTCCCTCACCTCGCCTCCAAGTCCCATGCTTCATGACATATCCAGAATCATGAATGACAGCCTTTCAAACACATGGACATCAATCCAGTCTTCCTGCATGGCATCGAAAAGCTGCAGAACAGGACTCTTAAATTACAGTCTGTGCTGACACTGGAAATGAATATGATAGTGAAGATACCTTTTCCAGTTTCTCAATTCCATTCCATACCATGAAATTTCACAGAGCTGAGCACCATCGGAGCTGCCACCAAGGCCTAAAGGACAAGATTACAGTGAAGTGAGAAAAGGGCATATATCTGTTTTCCCACTCTACACAGCTATGGAGTTTAAGTCAACTGCTTTCTAGATGTTCCAGCCTGTGCAAAAGGTGAGGAGCAACCAGCTGCTGTTTACCAAACCCATTCAGTTCTTATTCTTGACAGTCTCTGCCAAAAAGCTTATCAAATACACTGGTGGGGCATGGGAGGATTGGGAATGGGAGAGGGTAGTTAGATATGGCTACTTTTCCTTCAGGAAATAGGCTAAATCCCAACAAAGAAACACTGGAACCAAAGCAGTGACCCTGAGCATGATGCCTCCCAAGTCTGCTTTTGGAAAGGTAGCTTGTAATCCATATGGGATGAAAAACTGTATCCTGGAAAAACACAGGAAGTAAATATTTAAAGAAAAAGAAACACAATGAAACAAATGTGTTTATATTTCCATGGGCCAATGCCAAGTAGCTCTCAGCTTGTTACCCATCTAATGTTTAGTGTATTATGTTTTTTAAACCAGTGGATTAAATTCCTCCATCTTTGTGAAAAATATCAGTGTATTTGTTCTGGACTTCCTCTCCTTGCATTTGTTGTTAATTTACAAGATTCTCACATCCCTCAGACAATTTCTGTCTGTCTGTTTACATGTTTTAGATTTCTGATGGAATGTATATATTGCTCTTACAACCACCCAGGATCTGTTGCCCATTATCCCCAGGAACATCAAATGTTGTTCAGCCATATTTTAATGGACATGTGAAAACATAGGTCAGGAGTATCTGTGGTGTCTTTTCAGCCTCGAGCTCCTGTATCCCTGCTCAGAGCACCATCTCCGTAAAGAGGAAGGCAGTCAGGTCTCAGCCTCTGTTCAAAACTCAGGAAGAAGCTTAATCCAAAACTTTTTTGAATGAGCAAGATTGGGAACCATGGACTCCTAATTCTAACTTAGTCTCTCTCACAGCTATTTTAGCTGCATACCTCACTCCATGACATTCGATGGTCGAGCATCACGTCAGAAGCCAGCTAGGGAGCTGGTTTTTTGCACATTGTGTTTTTGCAGATCTCTGCATAGCTGGCGATGCACACATCTTCTGTCTCAGGAGCTCAGCCTTTGAAGACACAGCCACCAGTGCCACTCATTTTTCCTCCTCTCAGCTGTCTGATCTGCCAAGTAGAAAAAGGGGTTCTATTAACTCCCATTCATATAGACCTATAAATTACACAGCAACACTAATATAAAGCACAGCTTTAAAATCTTGCAATGTTTCTGATACCTTTGCTGAGGCTTAAGGAAGTGTAAGCATTCTTCTGTGTGGTTTCTAATTTTCCCTGGAAGCAGAAAATATGAAGCGCAAACAGAACTGGTGTAAATACTAACAGAACTGCTGCCCTTCTTTAGAATGCATAAGCAATCAGTGGGAATTCATAACACACAGTAAATACTCTGGAGAATGTGTTTGTTAGTGAGAACCTGATTGGAGTAACAAGTATGGACAAATTACACATTTTGATCTATAAATGTGACTATTCTCTGAAGGAATCCCCTTGTCAGAGGGGTACTCACTCTTGCTGCAGATGTACGAGTATGCCACATGTGCATGTCAAACGTGACAAAATGTTTGACTCGGGGTGCCAAAAACCAGTCGCTTCCACGCCAGAGCAAATGGCCTTGCCCATACATTTCCTACATGGTCGCAGGTATGGTGCTTGGATAGATGTTTGATTGCTTCTGTTCTCAGTTGTGACTGGATGCCAGGAACTTGTTCATTGATGGTGGGAAAAATGATGAGGCTTTTATTTTAAACAACTGCAAAACTTTTTCAGTGTTAGATTGTGGGTAAGAGCTGATTTCTGATGTGAGGGCAAGCAGTGAGCTTTGTCTAAATATTCTGAAAATGTATTTGTTTATTTGAAAAGCTCTGACTAGGCTTAAGTAATGTGATAAATGGATGGTTGTCAAATCATCTAACCTGGAGAAGTCTGCACCTCTTGCTGGGAACCAAGGCAATGGGAAAAATGTCAAAAATTCATTGTTTCAAGTAGGAAAACAAAGTGAAAACCTTCTCACAGATTGTGACTGGGAAGATTATTAACTGGTGCTCAGCTGCTCCTAAGTGCTGAGTACCAAACTCCCATTGATTTCAATGACATGACTGTTTCCTGTGGGAATTCAAGTCTTGAATTAGTTTTTTTTTTTTGTGGAGTTTGCCTATCTGTCTTGTAGCCTGAGCCTTCAACAGAATATGAGGAATCAAATACTGTTTTGACAATGCACTTTGGTTCGGCTTTTTTTGCTGCTGCCCCCCAGCAAAGATGGTAGTGTTCCTGAAACTGTTAGTCAAAATCCAGAGCCAAGACTGACTGATAAGTCTCAACGATATGTCAGTGCTTAGTTGCCATTGCTTTCCAGAGCAAACAGAAGCCCACATGCCTCTGCTGACCTGCCTTGCTCAGCCTGGACTGCTGCTTTCCATCAGACAGATGACAACTGTGGAGAAAAACCTCTTGTCCAGACCACACCAAGCTCAAAGCCCGCTACTGTCTGATTTAGGCTTTCCTTTTTTCCCTTTGTTTTTTGACCCTGTTTTCCATGATCTCTGTCAGTAACACAGAGTAGCACAGTTGTTTTTTTTTTGAAGAAAGTCTAAATGTAAAGCCAATTCTTACTCTGAACTCCAGAATGGCAAAAGAAAGATCTTGGTGATCACTGGATGCAACAATTACAGAGCAGACACAGTGCCACAGCGTTTAGTAGGGTATGGTTTTCATCCAGTGTGACATCTTTCTTCTGAATAACCTTCTTGTAGTGTCCATGACATATAGGACACAACTGGGTACAAATCATAGAAGAGAGATTTGCACCTGATTTTAAGAACGCATTTCTAATGGTAAGGCTGGTGAAGCACAGGCATACTGGGAATTCCCAGTGCTGATGCGTTTTAAGAATGGGTTTGGCAAATGTCACTCAGGAGTAACATAATTCTGTGAGATATTTGGGTCTTAATAGACTTCTCTGCCTATTATTGAGCTTTTCAGAAGAAAACCAAGTAAAAAGTCTCTTTTATTGTATATAACAAGCCAGGGAAGGACTAGGGCTTTGAGGGAGAAAGAGTATCCTCTGATCAACAGACAACAAATCCTGTCAGCCTCATGACAACTTCCAGAATCCTCAGACCCTGGTTCCCATTGTTACTGGAGAACACACAGAAGACAGACTGACACAGTTTGTACAGAGGACACTGGGATCAACCTCCTGAACTTCTCACATGTGCCTGCAGTGCCCCTGCTGCAGCTCCCACCAGGGCAAGCCCCAGCAATGTCCCCTGTGTTATCATGAATGCACATATGTACATGTAAGGAACAAAAAGCCACCTTCAGTTTAGACCGTCCCCACACCTTCCTAACACCCTTCTCCCCTGCTACGTCTGGACTTACTCCGAAGAGTCAAAGTGTTAGAACCTGGGGATGCCTAGATCCGAAAGCACGTATGCACAGGCGTTCAGAGAAAGTTTGCAGATGGGATATTAGACTATCCCTGACTCCAAGGCTATGTCATTGGTCCTCCAGGCAAGAAAATTGCTGTGAGTTTGCAGGTGGAGTGTGTTTGTGTGGTATGGTGGGAAGGGACTGTTCATTGTGCACTACTGGATAGAAATGCAGACTATATCCTGAGAACTCAAGTGTTGCTGTCTTTTCTATAAAACAGTCACAGGAATGTAAAAAATTGTTCAAAAACTAGATAGACAATGTCTGGTCAAAGTGCTGTCTGTAGAAAAGACAGGTGTTTGTTCTCATGGGACCTCTTCATGTCACAGCTCGTCTGAGTATTAAAAGGGATCATTTGTGTGTGAAGGGGTAAAGAAGGGTCAGGGTCACATTGTTCTTTGCTCTCTTTGTTCTGTTAGAACAAAGCAAGGAGTCTAACTTGAATCCATAGAGCGGAGCGGCAGCCAAACTGCGTGCTTGGGAACCTGTTTGCATTTGTAACTAGCATAGTGCTAATTAAATTGAAATGGATTCACAGGCATAGTTTCTGTTTTGTTTTTTGTTGGTTTTGGGGTTTTTTTTCCCTGTAAAACTTTGTTTCAGGGATGGGAGGGAAAGAGGACAGACACTCCTTTTGTGCATTCGTGTGACAGTTTAAGCACAGTTGCTTAACACTCCATCCTTCTCTGCATGCATGGTGCAAATCACAGAGAGACAATTCACAGTTCAGAATATTATTATAGTTCTTATAGTAACCATACTTAGCTTTGCTTTTTCAGAAAAAAAAATATCTACAAGGAGTAAAATAGGACTGCTACATTGTTAGTAAAACTTGTTGTTTATCTGAATTAAAATGTGTAATTTTTATCAATAACAGCTCAAAATTTCAATTGGGATTAAATTACATTTTATCTCATAAGTATTCAGCATCATCACTACAGCCTTCTGTTGCAGCTCTGCCTTATAACGTGTGCGTGTGAACACAGAATTGAACAGGCTCAGTGTTTCAAAATCAATCTGTATCAAGTTAGTTCAGTGATACACAGAACAGACTTTCTGCCTGGTGTCCTGCTACCAGTTTGTGCTTGTAAGGCGAAGGGTTACACAAAGCACATTTGACTTCAATCTGTGAGACACAATAAGTACGTTTCTATTTTAAAGTCATTTCCCAAGGCAGAGCTGAATCTGATAAAAAGAAGTCCTATACTTACTGAAGAAAAAATAAAAATAAATAAATAAATAAATCTGTTCCTGAAGTATGGAAAAAGATTATATTTAGATAGGCTATGAGATGACTAGCACTGCTGTGTTTACAATGTCATTTGTGTGTGGTATAGAGTCAGGGGACTAACACTGCCCTGGAGTGTTTGCAGGAAAAGCCAGGGCTTATACAGCAGAGTAGAAAGTACAGCTCCAGACCCACCACAGTCCTGCCTATGGCTAAAGCTATGGACCAGCTAGGTCACTCTATAGCTCTGACTGCACCATAAAACCAGGAGAAGATGGGAGATGGTGCAGGATCTGTCCTCTAGAAAGGAACAAGGGATTCTGACTCTTGATGTGTCTTCAAAGCAGGTAGAGAGGGATGTTTCCATGCTTGGTCAGGAGAGGAAGTCCCCAGTGTCATCAAGACCCAAACTTGGACAAGTATAGGGACCAGAAGCATTTGCTGTTTCCCTAGTAAGGACCTGGTCATGGGGAAGAGCAGTGTCTCCTTGCTTTGAAGGGGCTGAGTAATGGAAGTGAATGACCAGTTGTACCCTGCCATTCCCAAGCTATCAGCTGAGTCTTGGTATAAAATACAGAACAAAAACTGGCTACAAAATGTGACATGCCTGATTTGAAATGACATTTTGCTCTACCTTTTATGGACACATCTACATACTTAGGGTGTTCTACTAAAGACACTGAGCATGAAGAGTTTGATTCATGACATCTATGGATGATTTCTTAAAGGGAAGGATATTTGCTGCCTTGATACCAAATCAACTTTTTGCCAGTGCATTGGGAGGAATGTTCAATCCAACTACTTGTAATCATGACTGTGGAAGCCTGACTCTCATAGACATATGATTCCAAAAGGCTTTACAATGGTCTTAGTATTTGGTATGCTTTCACTTATCTATATTACTTAATTATGCCAGCAGTGGTGTACCTACCACCTGAGGATTTTTTCCTGCATGAGGGAGTCTGAGACCTAAGATATTCTTTGTGCCTTTTGCTAGAATTTTGAAGTTCTGTGGTGGGTTTTGGTTTTTTTTGGTGTGAGTGTGTATATGCTTTTTTGCTTTGATATTTTTGTTTCAGTCAAAGTGAATGCAACTGAAATATTAAACTTTGCTTGATTTGAAGGGGAGGAGGAAGGAGAAATGTGACCTCATGAAACCACTTTATTTCTCCCTGAGAACAATGGAGCTTTCCTTCCTGTGATTTCAAAGCTTGAGTAAAATTTGCTGAAATCTTTTGCAAATGCAGGATGTGCTTTGGTTTCATAACAAAATATACAGATAGGATTTTGAAAAGTTGAAAGCAGGCCCCCAGGAACTGCTAAAGGTGCTCTTACCAAGCACTCATGACTCTGTTGTAACTTTCTGTGCTTATCGATGGTGTGTCCTAAATTTGGAATTAAACCAATTTTCTTTTATATAGCCTCTGTGTAGAAGTGAAAAACACCTTTATGTTAACAAGACCCCCTGTTGAGGATGGTGAGGAAAACAAAGAGGTTGAAAGGATGGAAATTGGGGCTAGGGTTTGGGGGTGGGTTTTTTGCTTTTTATATGTGTTTCAGATGCGCATTGATGGTGTTTGTAGAGCAGCAAACACTGCTGACCTTGTGGGAAACTCAGATCTAAGAATCTGCCTCTAAGTTTTGATTCTTGTTCCTATTGGAAACAGGAGATGCAAGTGGTACAGTGTGATTTGCACAGGTTTGGGGTACAGAGAGATTTCCAGTAACTTGTTTGTGCTTTCTGATGCCTCTCTCAGCAAATTCCAGACACTGAACCCTTCCAGCCCGTAGATTTAGCCTTGTTGTCCTGATTGGTAAATTGAGATTTGCTGATAACTGTGAGAAGTGTCTTTTCCAGATTATTTATGAACAACTGCTGAGAGACTAGAGAAATCAATGGACCATCACCACAGCTCACTGTGGCTAACTCGTCATTTATGATAGCTTCACTGAATCAGTCTTGGAAGACAGTTCTGCTATGCTCCCTACAAAACCATTTAGTTTAACTATCCTGCATTTGCATGACGCATCTAGTTACAGAGTTCATCTATACCTTACCTCCTATAGTGGTTGATGTTCATCAACCCACTCTCAAAACAGGTGAACATATCTGGGGAGGAAAGCAGAACCAATAAGAACGAATACAGCAAACCCTTGTGATATGTCACCTTTCACTATTCTTCCCTTAATTAACTTTCTTTGCACAATGAATAGACAAGTGATTTCTCCAGAAGCAGTGTTTCAGGAGAAACTCTGTTCCCAGATAGCAGATAAGCACAAAGACTAATATGCAAAGAAATAATTTAATTTATTAAATCTGGCACTTTGTAGATCCAGCAGTAGACAGGCAGTGGAAAGGGGGAATGGAGAAGAGAGGGAACAAATCATGCAGATGGTGATTTCAAAGAGGAGTTACTGAAATTAGTCTCATTTGCCCTGGCTTTTTCTCACTGGCTACATACCCAGGTGAAGGTGCCTAGGCAGATGATTTAGTTAATGAGGTTTCTACATATGCGTGATGTGAATACCCAGGGATTCACCAACATAACTATATGAAAAACAACTGTATGTTGTGCCAGCCAATCTGAAAAATTCCTATTAACTCTAGAGACAGTCTGTATTGTAGCAGAAAACTGTTTTCTCTATTGTAGCTTAACATTGGGATAGAAAAAAATAGGCAGTGGGAATGCAGTAAAACACACATTAACTGTTCTCAGTCTTGCTTGTGCACCCATGACAAAACAGATGTAGATTCTAGATTTTGCATCTCCCTTCTACATCACATATATCCCCTAGCCTAGAAAGGAGGCAAGCTGACAATAGGGCTTCCAACAATATTCATTCCATTTTGTTGAAGATAAATACTGATTTGGAATGTGAAAGATCATTTGGAAGAAATGAAGAAAAGCATTCTGTGAAGACCATCTCCCAGAATCTTCTTTTTGAAAAAGGCAAGAAAGATGGTTTCGAAATCACCTCCACCAGGGACTTCCCATCAGAAGGCCAAGTGCTGACAGGATGTTGGAACCTCTAATGACACCATTTGGTCACTGAGTATTTGTAGGTTGGTGCTTAGTGGGTGGCATTGGAGCTCTCTGTGAACTTTTTCATCTTGTTGTTGCTTTCTGCTGGTTTATATTTTTTTTTCCTTTGGTTTTTGTTGTTTTTTTGTTGGTTTTTTTCACTTGTGTCCCCTGGAGTGGCCAGGAAAGGGTAGTGGTGGGAGGACACAGTATTCACAGCTAGCCTGAGAGACTGGCCAGTTTATTTACTTAAACAACAAACATCCAGCATGCCAGGAGAGCAGTGACAGAGGGCAGTTGCTGAATGGGATGAGACAGTATGTCTTCTAAAGTGCCCACCCACGTTGCCTGAAAGGGTTTAGCGGTTTCTGACTTCTTGTGAGGAAATGACAGCTTGTGTGTTCAGAAACGTCATAGGCTACCCAGCAATGTGTGTGATGTGAGGATCTCACAAGCTGTTTGCAAATGGCCAGAGGGAAAGCTCTGCTTATTTTGCTTTTATTTCCTTTACCCCTCTGTGTTCCCCTCTCCCGGCCCCCTTTTGGGAGCTGTCATTCTTCTCACTGTCCTGTGTGCAGCTGGCATTAAGCAGCTGAACTCATTCTCCATCAGATGGAAGAAGGGGGTTATATAAACAAACAGAACAACAAGAACATTTCTAGGAACAACATCAAACCTGACCTTTTGTTTTATGGCAAAAAGTAACAAAGATGTTCTTGAGAAAACAGCTTAGCTGAGAGGGGAATAAACACGAACCCTTGAACTGTTGTGCCTGTGTGGAGCTGACCAAGCAGTGCTTTGCTTTCTTACCAGGGCTCTGAACTCTGCTGGACTATAAAAACGTACATTGTCATTGTCATTCTGTAAAGGCTGGTAACCTCAGAACTCAGCTGAAATCAAGCAAAACAAACCTTTGGCTATCTGTTGTTTTTCTAGCAATCCTTGAACTGGATTTCTGCTGACAGCTCCTCAGCATGGCAACGTGTGACACCAGTGTTCTGTGATCTCTGCTGCTTGCCTGCTGCTTTGCCAGATCGAAGTGAAGGTGTTGACTTTGACCTATAAACCCCGAAACGGCTTTGGACTTTCCTACTCGATCTTACCCTTCTGCTAGCTCTGACCAGCAAATGACTGCATTTAAAAGAGAGTCATGAGAGTGGTTTCTCATTAAGAACATCTGATGGACGGTGTAAACTCCACACCCACTCCAAAATATTCTCTTGAAACCTAATCATGCAAAAAGCTTGCAAAAGAGCAAGCCACTTCTTCTGGGTTCAGTCACAAGCCTGATGCACCCTAAAAAGAGGGCCAGGATATCTAGAAGTTCAGTCCTGGATGTTCTAAACACCAACTCAGCAGCTCTGCTAGAGGGGTTCTTATCTACTTTGTAGTACTGGTAGTGAAATACCAACTTCAATTTAGTTTCAGCAGCATTTGAGGTACTCATTTCCTCAGGCACAGGGAATGAAATTAATTTAATCTAAGTCCATGTGCCTAAAATTTAGACATCAACATTTATTATCTAATTGATTAGTACTTGCCACTTCACGCTGCTGTATCTAGTAATCAGTTGATATGAACTATTAGATTGAACTTCATCAGCAGTCAATGGGGAGGAACTTCTGTGACCTATCTAGACACCTGTCACGGGATTAGAGGACACATGCCTCAGAATATCTCACTGATTAAAGTGCCAGAGAATATTCATATACATTTGAAACTCAGTTATCTATACAAACCTAAACATAAAAATTACAGACAGCCAATCACATCACAATTCCTTTTTTTTTTCCCCATTCTTTCTTGTGCATATTCTTTCCCAAAATGTTTATGACTGCTTGCTAGCACTTCATTCCTTTTATCCGCAGCTCTTAGGTTGGGATCAACAGCAGTGGTTAGCTGTCTTACACCTACATGGCACCTAGATAGCTTTCTGGATCTGGACTTTACTATTCTAAGTCACAGTTTATGTCATCCGCTCTTGCCTGGTGAGTCTTGTGTGAAGGTTTAGGGTCAGTGCAGCCTGGTAGACCTATAACGGACACTCTCTCTTAACCCCCCTCTATCCTCAAAGGGGAAGAGAATGGGCATAAGGAAGGGAGAGAGTCTTAGAGATTAGAAAAGGAACATAGAACAGCTTTGAAGAAAATAATAATAAAAAATGGAATATATACAAATATATATAAACCAAATATTGAACCCAAATGCCCTGATGGCAATTAAATCACCGTCACATTTGATGCTGTGAAGCAGGCACTGGTGAAGTACCAGACTGGACTCAGCAGCAGATGGGGACTGGATTTAGGAGCTGGATACAGGAACTGGATTCAGAAACACATGGATTGGGACTGAAGGCAAAATAATGGAGTCCTCCTCAGATGCTGGCCATTGAAGAAGAGAGCTTGACCCTCGTGATCCTTCAACTAATAAGACATATGTGAAATTCCTCACTGGTCAGTTTAGGGTCACCTGTCACAGTACCTCTGCAGCAAGCTTCACAGATTACTCATGTAATACTCACATTTTAATAAAGGGATCCTAAATGACAAAGAATTTTGTAACTGGAGTGAGGAAGGCCTGATTTCTGTGCAGCCATGTACACCTGCAGTTGTGAGCCTATTTCTTTACATGTGAGAACCACAACTCTAAATTAAATAAATTGAACTATTTGAATAAATGGGAAGTCTAAGCTCCAGAACTGGGGACAGACAGATATGATTATCTGCACTCTGATCACACCATGAAATCACATAAGCATGTGATTATTTGCAAAGTATACCTATCTATTTCATAGGTATTTCTGTCTGCCTGACAGCAGTTCACTTCTACATTTTCCCTATATGAAGCAGAAGGAGATGAATCCGTATGGATGCCCTCCAGGTGCTGTGAGGTCTCCTTTCTCCTTAAGGAGCTATGGTATAAAGAAGACACAGCTACTTTGACACCTCTGTGGACTGTTCCACTCTAAATGTTAAAGATTTAAATAATACCTACATACACACCCATATTAACTACTCCAGTAAATACATGTTCCTATGTTTCATTTATAAACCATAGCACAATCATTCCATGGTATAATTTTAGTTAGAACATCAGACTGTCCCTGGGGAAGGGAGAAGGAGAGGCTAGTCCAGGTTTTTAAACAGACATTTCTACTGGACTCTACCTGAGGGATAAGACACTTGTATTATCTGATAAGTAAGGACTGAATCTGAGCAATTGCCTTTAGTAATATGTTCCAACTGCCAAATCTTGGCCCATTTTGAAGTGATCACATGAGAAGCTCTAGCAATCCTGTTTGTTCACAACCCTCAAGTGAATCACAAACCTCTAACTTGGGACTGCCAGTGGCACATTTTAGTTGTGACAAGAGTATGAACTTTTTCTCAACACTTGTCCTCAAGGAGGAAGAAAGAGATGGGCCACTGACACTTGAAATCTTTTTGTACTTCAATAAACTTCTGTGGGCCTTCTGACCATAGCAGCCAGGAGTGACAGAGCTTTATGGAAAGTATGTTTAGGGAACAAGCAGTTGTCTCCAAAATACCTCCGTCTCCTTTTTGGTGCAGCTCCATGAGAGGATTTCTGTAGACAGTGTTTTGACTGCTGTGCTTCTCAAATTTGTGAGATAACATGCAGACCAAATTATCTAAACCACATGATTTGTTTTGGAGCTAGAGTGGAAAATCTGAGTGCAAATCAGTGTAGTACAGACATAGATGATGAACCAATTTCCCATGTAGTAAGAATACCCTTAATACCTTTAACCTAAAATATTTAGAACAAAATGAAGCAACATTGTATTAATGTTCAAACTGTCATTCAAGGATGAGAATATGTAATTGTAAAAATGACTTGCCAACTCTCTTTCTAAAGATTTTAATGTGATGAAAAGTCTGTTCAAATCTAGATGGAATCCAGATAAGTTCCAATTGTCCAAGCAGCTTCAGGACAACTCAAGAGCCATGATTTTAAATAAATCCAAGTACTCTGTGAGTTTTAGAACTGAAGGATATGTCTGGCATCAGGATAAACTGAAATTGGGTTACATTAAATCTGAACCATCTGAAATTACCACAGTGCTATGTTAACCAGTATCTCTATTATGGATTTACAGTATTATCAAATTCAAACTCTTGCAATCAGAGATACAGTCCACTCACCCCAGCTATCTGCCAGAAGAGAAAACAGATGTTGTCTGCTAAGAGACCTGCTGCACGTATTAATTCTACCATTCTGGACTGCAAGCTTTTGGCAGAGGCTGGGCATCGTTAGCTTCATTACAATTCTCAGGGCAATTCCTAGGCATAGAAAAATTCTCCAAATGGGGGACTAGAGTGCTGCAAGAGATGCAGAAATTTTTTGAGGGAATTATATTGCCTCAGCTACATAGAAGGTCAAAATAAATTACCATAACCTCTCCCATGGCCTTAAAATCCATTAAATCTAAATAAATCTAGAAACAAGTGCGGTTAGAGAGAGAGATGAACCACATTTTCAGTGAAGTAATTTTTTGCCAATGCTTACTTTGTAACAAGTAAGCAAGAATTCACATTGAACTTGTCAAGGCATTTTACCCACACAGAGAAAAGCAGAAATTCTATTAGACATCTTAAAGGAAAATTTGAAAAGTTTGCTTCGGCATTTTGAAGTAACATTTTGTTTAGAAATGCAACCAGCTTTATTGTATGAGAGAGAAAGATCTCTGAATTAAATTCTGCAGTTTGGGGTTAAACAAAATGCCTTGTCCATTCTCTTTGACAATGCTTTTCCAACTGCCTGGTTTGCCTCTGATTGAAAACTCAACTGATCCTACAGATGGACTATAGGAATATGTAGTTTTTTCAACGAAATCTGAAATCTGTTCTCTGGAAAACATCCTGCTAGAGCACAGCAGCAGCAATGAATGCACACACAGCAGTGCACCAATGAACCTCTGATCACACTCTCTGCAAGAGATGACAAGAATGTGTTGTACCCAATCCATTGCACATTCCCTTTCAATTGGCAAAAGCAAGGCAACTATTGAGCTTAGACTGTATGAAGTTGAACTACTTTTATTCTCCACTGTATTTGTAATTTACTGCCCTTAGATAAAGGAGAAGAGGATTGAGACTGTAAGCATTTATGTTCTTTTTCTGTTCTGTTGAAACACAAGAGCTTCAACTTCTATAGAAAATCTTGAGCTATATTTTTTTTAATTAATTGTAATGTCCGTTAGATAAATAAATAATACTGACATTAATCTTCATATAAGACTGCAAACCACTTTTCTGCTTCAGGAATCTCAGATAGTCCTCTTAAATTGTCACCGTTCTGCAGATCCATTTACAGCCTTAATAAGTGGGACTCCTGTGCACATGCCAATGAAAAAAAAAAAACAAAAAACATATATATAGGCAATTACCCCCCCACCAAGCTATTTAAAAAATTGATTTTTCTGTGTCCTGTCTGATAGACACAATAATGGAAATCTGTTAAAAATATTACAAAATTTCACATGGATAGACAGACCCACAACAGAGCACACTGAACAGCTGCTAAACCTATAGAAGTCACGCTGTTTCCTGCACTGATTGTTTGAGGATCTGAGCTTATTGAAGCCAGGGTGATTTGGAACAGCTTAGAGAGGAACTATTGACTGAAGAGTCCTTTTGTATGGAAAACCATTGTTCAGTAAAATTTTATGACTTCACAGCTTTTCAACAAGAGGAATTTTAACACAGAAAGTTTCCTTTGAGGTTTCTTTATGAAGTGAGTGAGTTAAGTTCCCTGTTTCTCCACAGATTAAGCTCTGTTGTAAGAAGTTTTCTCACCTTTCACCTACTGGAAAAAACAAAAGGTATAGGCTGGGTTTAGCAGTGCAAGCCCCTCACCATGAATGAATCCCACCCACCTAAAAAGAGGAAGAAGTATTGCCAGCTTTATTATTAAAGCTGTGAATTTTTTTTTTAGAGGAGATGACGGTGGTTACCAGGGTGTCTCTCTGGCTAATAGTTGCATTATCAGGAATCCCATCACTGTTGGCTGGGATATTTGCCAGCAAGAAAGGCATCAACTTTGCTTTTCACCACAGTGTTATTTTAATGGGGGGAGCAGAAGGGGCAATTAATGATTACCAGGTCACCTGCGGTCTTGTGCTGCATGGCATTCAGTGATCTCTAGAGATAAAAGGATCTTTCACCACATGCAAAAAGGTGAGGAGACTTGGGCTACCAAAACAAACTGAAATATACTCTGGGTGCATGTGTGTTATCTTGACTCATCTTGACTCATTGCTGCAAGGAGGCTATTCTCTGTGGTAGGGCTTTCTTCAGTGGCTTGTCCCCAGGGGGCAATCCCAGAGTTAAAACAGTGCACTCTCATGCACAAATTAGCACTCATTCAGCATATCTAATGCTGCAGCATTAGCCCTGGAGCACACGGAAGGAGAAGCAGATATCAAAATATGCAGACATCAAAAGTGCCCTCTAACATCAACATTTTTGCCAGACTATCACTCATCGTCTTTACAGCCCGTACTCGCAAACCTGAAGAATTATGTTTCATCTTAGCTTCTAAAGACCATTTCTAAAATGCTTTTTTTGTGTGTCAGGACCCACCCAGGACACTATCTGATGAGAAACTAAACTGTAACTTTTTATTATACTTCCAAAATATATCTAAATGGGCGCTGAAACACTTTTATACTTCTATAAGCATAAAAATATTCTGAACTACCATTTTCCAATGAGACATATTTTTCTTAGTGCTGTCCTTCTTCCCCAGTACTAGAGACATTTTTGTCATAGTACATCCTTTATGCTACACTATGTTCTTTTCTGCCCTGACACAAGGAAACTTCATGTTAATTAGAATAAGCCAAGGTCAAAGCAGAAGACAATAGTCAGTCTAACATAAAGTGAAGAATTTTTTCAATATATTTTAATATCCTAAATCATGCTTTGTAAATTGCATGCTTTGTAAATATCACATTTTGTAAATTGCATCATTGTAGGATTTATTCTCCCTACTTTCACCAGTGCCTGGACTTGATAGGAAAGCCTAATGGTCTCAAAAGGAAAAAAAAAAAAAAAAAAAGCTGCATCTTGAAAGCAACAATTGCTCCCTATGTGTTAGTGAACTCCCACAATTACAAATTGATATCAGTGCACCACACAACCAACTGTGGTGGGGAGGACAGCTAGAAATATATCTCAAAGACAAATGAAATTTATTTGACATTCTGTTGGTGAAGCACCACACAGAATCTTGTCTGAACTGAGCAATGAAATGGCAGGTCCACTCATACTCTCTTTTTTTAGAAAAATTGTACACACATTTAAAGAAGCACTACAGAAAATACTTGAAAGAGCCATGAGCTTATTTCCTTTTCCTGGCATCTGAAGTTCTGTACTCTACCAACAGAGTGGAATCTTCAGAGAATACCACCTGTAATTCCATGGTACTATGCTATGTGGGAAGGCTCCTCAATACTGCTGCACAGAGAGCAATGGCAACTACAGCAGTTTCCCTGTACACTTCAACCAGATATGCAGCTGCAGCTCAAGTTATTTTGGATTCTGGTTTTGATAAGTGCTTCTGCGGTTACTGTACTCAATGTGTGGTCTGGAAGGGAAGAGGTTCCTCCTTGGGGGTCAGCAGCACAAGTGACACAAGCTTCATGCAAGACATCTTGGAGCTGGGTCCAAGTTGGGTCACTGATGCCTTCATTCTTACGAGTATTTTACTTTAAGATATTTTTTTCCCATTATACAGTCTGTGCTGTGACAGCCTGTAAGAGTGGCTGTGAGTTTTATGACTTACAGAGTGCCAGGAATGTGAATTGTGCCACAAATATGAGAGGTATATGGTCCCTGCAGCTTATTATCAAATCAAAGGTGTGATTACAGCAGCAGCAAAGAGCTGAATTCCAAAGATTAGCAGATCAACTATTTCTTTAATATTGTTATCTCTGAGCTCAAGACATATTTGATATGCTAGCAACATCTCTTTATTTTTTCTCGATCAGAGTAAAATAATAGTCATACATTGGAAACCTTATGGATCAACACTGCACTTTTAAAGGAAATGATGGGTGAAAGGCAAATGGGATGTATAAGAATTGCAGCACCTTTATGGCCAGGTGCATGAGAATATTTATGACTTTATAACAGCTGAAATTAATTTGTGAATATGCAAGATATGTACATGAATAATTTTGTGTCTACTTGGTAATAAAAACCAAACAGCATTATAAATGACCTGACAGTCTCAGAGCACTCACATCATGCATGTGTGTGTGGGAAGGCAGGTATGACATGTGTTTCACACATATTTTATTCCTGTGAATGTTAAAAGGACTAGTCTCTCTAGAAGTGGAAAAGGACTTACACAGCCCTGAGACTGCTTGGGCTTAGCCAGGTGTTACACTGACTTCCAAGCTGAGGTGTAGCTTTCCCTGCATCAGTGCTACACATGGTACTACTGGACCCATCAGGACAGTTGCACCAGCTGGGTGAAAGCAGTTTACCAATGTCTAGAGGAACTCTTTTTACATCCTGGATTGTACTGCTACATTCAACAGAAAAAGTAGTTTCTGAAGGTGAACTAAACTGTATTCCACTTCTCCTTGCACAAGCTCTGTCTCTCTCTCTGGCCAGGAGATCCCTATATAGCTTGATAGGTGCTGGAGCTAGGAAGAACATCTCATCCTCAGAGAGGCTTGCCTGTCACTTTACATTGAATTATATAGCACAGTTTCAGATTGCTCAGAGCCAGGGTCAGCAGCACAGTTTCTGAGCACCAGGGACCAAGACTAGTCTTGTGAGAAAGAGCAGGCGGGATGACTCATGTAATTGCCAGCCCTGGACAAAGTCGGGAGGCAGGCAACTGTGCCCAGAGCAGGAGGTCAACATCTTTGAGACGTCAGTCCTGTGAGAGGCTATACCTCTGCTGCTTCCTTGGGGAGGGAAGAGATATCATGCAACAGATATTAAGGTTTCATAAAAAGGCAGTTGATGAAGAAAAAAGAAGGCCAAATCCCCATACAGTCTGAGCTTTAAAGCAGGAGTCAGTCACCTTCAGCATAGGGACGGATGGACCAGCTGAATATCTGCTGCAGGGTGTGAAAATGCACTCAATAAGCAGTTCTCACCTTCTTCCTGTGTTTGTGAGCACCCCCACCATATCAGACAGTGCTGGGTGGCCCTTATTTTGAAGAAAAGGTAGTAAATTACTTCACATTTAAATGGGATTAAGAATATGCGCACTGCAAGAACTACACAGCACCCAGGAGAGCCAGAGGCTCTCTCTAGAGTCATTAAGAAGCTGTTAAGAAAAGTAAATCTGTTGCCAACATTAAGCAGAGGTCTTCATCTACAATGGAGAATATCTTTTTTTTTTCTGTGAATTCTGTAATATTGCAGGAGGTTAAAAAAAGAGAAAATAGGAGATGGCTGAGTGTATCCCTAGAAACATCAAAAGCAGCATCTCAAATTTTCACCTAGCAAATGAGCATCTGAGCCTGTTGTCCACAAGCATATAAATCTGTTATACTAACAGTTGTGCTGATGTAGCTGTGACAGTACAAGAATGAAAGCAATAATCGGAAGAATAAAATAATAGTTGGAAGAGGCAATATCTTTTATAACATTAGGACATGATAAGGACATAAGTGCCTGTAAGATTGCCTGTTTTTTCCAAGTGTAACAGTCAATCTAATAAAGGATATTTTCTCTCCTGACAAACTTTGCCTCATTCTTCCTATGCAGTTTTCTTTCTTTTTTCCAGACTTGCTTATATTTAAAGAAGTAGTTCTTTGCGTATAACATTTATGTAGCATTGCTTGAATATTATCCCAAAAGGCAGGTGGGGGGAGGGAAGGGGTAGGAGGGGATGGTGTTCCTCTGCTATAACATCTTTCTCTCCCAAAAACTATCACAAGTCATTTATTAGCAATGGATTTGTCTGGACTGAAACTGCTGGAAACAAACTAAAACAATAGATTCAGAGTACAATGTGTTGTTCATGTGCTAACCATATGCCTGTGTTGCAAGCACTGCCAGGTCTACATGCAGTTATTCAATATTGAAAGAATATTATTCAACTTTTACTGAAATCCTCTGTGATTTCATCAGTAAAATGGGTTTCTGTAATCCAGATGGGATCAGTGACACAGCTTAATAACAGAATCAGCTCTGGAAATCAAGGTGATTATCAACGTATGGGCCACCCACTCTGTGCCAGTCACAGGGATCTGCCAAATAGAACAGGAAGATAAACTGGCATCTACTGTGTATCAGCAGCAGAGACATTTTGTTATTTTATTTATTGATCTATCTATTGATTTATGATGTAGGTGGAGCTTTAGGGGAAGAGAGCTGCCTTCTAAAGCCTGGATCTATAAAATCAGCATGTGAGGATAGTTTGACACTGTTCTGTGAACGTTTGTGTCAAACACCAAGAGCTTCTGCTGTTTGGTTTTTTTTTTTTCACAGAATACGTCATTAAACATCCTTCTTTTCAAAACTGTTGCTGCTTTGGAAATAAAGCAGAATGTGCTTTTTCTATCCATTTGGAGCAACTTGCATATTGTATTTGGGTGCAACTGAGTAGCAAAATATACATAAAATGTCTTCAGAAGCTTTTAGTTATTACATTCTGGAGAAATTCCTTAAAAAAAAAAATTGAGTTTTAATTAAAACTATGGTTTGTGGGCCTTACTATACTGCAGAACAAGAGCTCTAGAAGAGTGATTGGAAGAAATACATTTAGAACTCAAATGGTGTTACTGTAAATTATCAAAACTGGGAAACACTGGCAAATATTACATTGACTTAAGCCTGTCAGAGCTCTACATCCAAACAGCACACTTCAGTGTCTCACATCTCAAAGCACTGTGTCTCAAAAATGCAGAACTACAGCAGCTGTCGTGCCATAGGAAAAGCTGCTGGGGGGGGCAGTCCACACAGCTCACTGCAGGGAGCAGCAAGGGCCAAGGAACCTCCAATTCTTTCCCATTGTGTGACTGAAGTAATGTTTGCAACATACACCAAAACTGCAGAGAAGGAGAAAAAAGAAACAGGGTGAGCCTGGGTTTTGGCCACTGATGGGCTCATACTTCAAGGAATGTGGCAGGGAGGAGTTTCAGGACCCTTGGAAATAAGTGAGGCCAGTAGAGAGCTGCTGGGGCAACTCCACAAGCCTGCAGCCTTGTGGAGAATCAATGGAACAGACAGTAATAATTGAAATACTTAAAGATTTTGATTGCTTTTAAAGCACAGGAAACAGAAAAAAATTATCTTGCCTGTTGCTGCTTTTTTCTATTTCCCCTCTTTACAGAAGCTCCACCCACTCGCCTTTGGACATTAGGCATCTGCCTCACAAGACAAAGTCCATCTTCATACCTATTTCTTTTGCTCTTCTAGGTCCTTCGTCTAGTAGTCCCTTGGCACATGCCTCATCTTTCTGTCGGCAGCCCATATCATTAGGTTGTCTCACTGAAGGCTCACATCTTCCAAGCATCTCTCCAATCCTCTTTTGCCATGAGGTTCACTTCTTCTGTAAGTCTCTCAGACTTTTTTCTAGCCACTTCTTGTCTCCAGATTCCCTTCTTCTCCACTAGATGCCTTCCTATCATGCATACCCTCCTTCAGTAAAAGGCTTTCTTTCCAGATGACCCAGACATTTTGACTGGAAAGTAGAGAAAGAGAAGAGAAAAACTAAATAAAGGGATGCTCTTTATTGAAGGTGCAAAGTGCTAGGAAAAAAAGATTTATCTTCATCTCAAAGGGGCTTTAATTTTCCCAGATATTGGTCCCATCCAAGGACCAAAACAAATTAAGGAAATCAAGAAGCTCTTTTCCAGATTATCTATCCATGTGTCTGAGATCAAGGAAACACAAGACAGGAAGCAGATACAGTGCATGCTGCAGCAAACCCCAGAGGAGCTCAGTGGGATAAGGTCCTTCAGTTGTTTAAGCTAACTTAGATTCTTTACACCAAAATAATAAGGAATCAAGACTTTTATGCTTAAAACAGATCTTATGCCCTCAGATTACTTAAATTGACTCAAGTTACAAACTTTGATTGTCTTGAAACCATCATATGGGTTCAGAAGGCCATTTATATTTTTAGAAAGTCAGCCCTGGACTCTTCAAGGTGATTTAGGTTGAAGCATGCTTACACACTGCTTCTGAGAAGTCTGTGTGTGGCTATTTGGCTGTGCTTCTGAAGGCAGCAAAAAGCCTTGCTCCACAGCCTTTGTGGCCCCTCACTGTGCCCAGAAAGCCTCCAGGCAAATTGCAGCTGCTGGTCTGCCCAGGGAACTTCAACCTCTCTTTGGCTGCTAATGCTAAAATTCAGTTCCTTTTCCAGCCTACTTCTTCTCCTTACTTTTCGTTCTCACACTGTCCCATGAATACTCAGGTCCCTCTGTGTGTGAAAGACAACATCATTCTGGTCACACGTGAGAGATTTCAATTTTGTTTGAAATGAAATGTTTACGATAATCTTAAATCACCAGTGCTACTCAGCTGATACACATAGTCTGGAGAGAAGGTGGTGGGGTGAATTAGAACAGAGATGCAGGTGAAAACCCAAGCTAGATTAAAAAGGGAGTGTAAACGCCCAGTTACACTTTTAGAGGTAAAACCAAAGCCAGACAAACAAGGAAATTTGAGTGACAGATCAGGGCGGCTTTACATGCTGTAAATATTAGACAAATACAATAGTAAATATGTAACAAAAAGGGAAATATAACAAACTTTGATCAGCAAGAAGGTATACAACATTCTTTCATGTTCTTCAAAGGCAAAAAGATGTTTTGTTTGCCCGATGTCATGTATACACTGTTTGCTCTACCAGAGCAAGATCTAGAAGTATTTCTGCTTGTGTGGAGCACAGTGAAAGATAAGAGCCCATAAAGCAGTCAAACGATCTAACTCCTAGCCATATGTTAGCCTGTGGGTAGGAACAGAACAACACAGAGGATTTAGACAAAAGTCTGCAAGCAGAGCAGACATAAACCAGAACCAGGTGTGCCCTCATGGACTGATCTCCTGTAGTGTTGATCCTTCTTCAATATTGTTTTGACATCAGTGGGCTTTTGGTGTAAGCATGCCCAGTTGGCTATTTCGGAAGTTATTAATGTGAGCGGCACGCTGTTGAGAGGTGTATGAAAGGCAGAACTTTCTGCTGGGTTGTCAGACTTTCCAGCTCAGCATGGAGATGAAAAGTGCAATGGTCTGTGCACGTCTGAGGTTAGAACAAAGATGACAAGTTCTGATGTTTTTACCTGGGTTTCACTAAGTTCTTGCTCAAGAAAAACACTCTTGAAATCAGCATTTTATTTGTTGGGCTCAGGTATTGTTGTTTGTTGTTTGCTTTTGTTTGGTTGGTTTTGGTTTCGTTGTTTTATTTAAAAATGAAAAGGAAAAAAAGAAAAAAGAAAAAAGAGACTGTATGTACTCTTGGAAAGAGAAGTTGGATGAACGTATGAAACTTACAAAATCATTGGAGGAAACAAAATAGGGGGAAAAGAAGTAGGCAAAGCTGGCAGGGTTTTATTTTGTGGTCACAGTGCCCCCCGGAGGTACCTGTGTTCAGAGCGCTTCATGGCTCCCCATAATTTTTGTTCTTTTTATACAGCAGCGTACCTAAGCCCTGAAGATTTAACTCGTTCTCCTAATCCTGGCTTGTTCCCCTTTTTGTACAATTTGGTGGGCTCCAGAAAAAAATCTCGCCCTCGGTAGGTTTTAGCAACACGCAAGTGGTATTTTCCATGCACGATCTTCAGTTAAGTTCCCGCGTGTTTCAGTTACACGCTCTCGTAGCACCCCTTAGTGGCCAGGTCACTTCTTGCTTTGCTGCTTCCCGGGAGGAAGTTCCAGTCACCAAGCAGTTTCTGTTTTTCAGTACGACACACGAAGAAGTAGCCTTGGTTGAGACAGCGGCACACGGGCATCTCCGCAGCACTCGCATACTTCACCCTGCACAGTTGCCTGCAGAGAGCATCCTTGACGTGCCTGTGTCTGTCCCAGCAGTATGGCCAACCTACACCTTGTTCCCAGAAAGTGGGTCAGTGGTCCTGATCAGTTTTTGTTCTCTTAGGTTCAAAAACAGCAGTTCAATATTCAGTAAGAGGTAGCAATTGGTCCGGTTAACACTATCAGCCACTTCCTTGCAAGAAATTTGTGCAATGTCAAATACCCCATTAGGAATGAGTATCTTAAGTAAATTGGATTACAACACTATATTTTGCTTGAAATACTATATCTGTTCTCAGCAGAAGATGTCTGTTTTTATGCAGAGTCATTCCATCTCACTAGGGATTGAGCCAAAACCCACTGAGGTAACTGGAAATCTCTTTCCTGCCTTGCCTTCCATGCTGACAGATCAGTACTTTCCAAAGCACTCTTGTAGAAGTTGTCCTAGCCTGCTCAGGGGAATTTGAGCAACCATACTGCTACTATACTATAACTGCATGGTTTTTATTTAAAAAAGTTGTTTTATATGTTCTTTAGATCAAGAATTAAATTTTCCAGCACTTGTAGTGCTAACATATTCTAAGTCACTAAGCAGCAGTAACACTAACCAGCCATGCCTACACTTGTGTTAGTAAGTCTTCTAAGAAAGTGGATTCACATCTTATCATCTCTGTTCTTCTCTCCATGGAAGGACACTTTGCTCCAGAGACCTCAGTGATCACCTCTGACCACACACTGAGTCTGTGCCAACATCAGTTTTCAGCCTAGATTACTTCCCCTCTAGTGCTCCAGCTCAGGCACTGGAATCACCACTCCCTCTCTCAGTCTCTCCCCACCCCCTACCTCCCCATCTCCCCTGCCAAGTGTGCTTCAGTTTATGTCAAAGCAAAACAGACTTCTTCATTTCCTTTGCCAAGTATTTTTGCATGAATATGTTTTTATCATTATTTCTTTCCACCAGTTACTTATATTGTAAATTCTAGGTCACCTGTCTGTTTGAAGACAGTGAGCAGAATTTCGATGTCCATTAATTTATTTTTCATTGAGCTGTTCACTAAATATGTTTCCCCAGCACAAACTTGCACTGTTGCTCACAATGTAGCAAGGTCTTTCATCCAGAGGACATCTCCTTCTAGGTCACAGTATTTCAGAAAAGTCTCTCTTTGTACTGGAACAGGCCTTTAGCATCTTGAACAGTATCAAGCATGGCTACAGAGAATTTTGCCATCCTTGACATTTCCAAAAGGTTCCCTGGGAAAGGCCATTAGATTTTTAATCTGTTCACAAGGAGTAACAATTCTGGTTGCCTCAATACTTCAGGTAACTGCTGTAGGTTTACCTCCAGTATATTTTACACTTTGTCCTTTTACTAGCAAAGCTATCAAGTCAGAACTTTGGCATGTAAAGCTGTGTTTGACCTTCCTCCTCACCCCTTTTTTCTATACCATACAGCTCAAAAGTTTGCAGAGTGACAGAGGGAAGAGGAGGAGAGTGAGAAATGTAATGGCCCTCTTGGGCCAGCTGCCTTTCCTGTGTTTTTCTTTACTGTGCAAGCAGTAGAGAAAGCTAGATAGCTAGAAGTTTTTCATTCATCTTTCTTTCTTGGCAACAACAACAACCAACAACAATTACCATTTTGGAGAAGTAGAACTGTTTTACAGGTTGTCTCCTTTTTGGTCCATTTGCTACAGTTTTTCATTACAAATGCCCAGATTCATTTAAATGTGAAACATTGGAGAAGTTAAGATAGCTTAAGTTTGAAATGCGCTTTATATAAAACATTTCAGTTACTCTTGGTTTTAGTAATTTCTGAAAGGTTAAATTACACCAGAATCAACATATGAGACTTTGGTTAGAAGTGTGCCTTGCTATCACTTGTTTGATTTGCTGAGTAAGCTGTCCAGCAATTTGAATGTAAATCACACATACTAAGTGGGGACCTAAGTGTGTAAGTGTGGATGTAGGTACCCAGCTTTAACATCCACAGCGGAAAAGATGGTTTAGAAAGCTCTCACTGTCTCATGGTTCCTCCAGGTGATGCAGGGAGATGTCAAGGGGCAGTTTATACAAGATACTTGCCATGCTTCTGCGGCAGCTACAGACAGCAACTGAGAGTTCATCTCACTTCAGAAAACTCTTAGTTGTAATGTTGAACTCTACCTTCACTGTCAGAAATCCAGATGTGACAAGATATATTCTACCATGGCTTAAAAAACATGCATAGGGTCTGCAAGTGTGCTCTTAACCAAGAAAGCTCTTTAAAAAGACAACAACCATGAAAGAACCAATTGGCCTTTTACACACAGATTATAATTAATTCATGATTCTTGAAATGCCGTTATGATGGGAAGATGAGAGGACACAGCAGAACAGCCAGGGAGAACATTTGCAGCCTCTGCCTTTCAGCTGTGTTTTAGGAGAAGTGACATTTTCTGAAATGCATACTGCTGTCACTGTCAAGGCCAATCCCATCGGTTGCTCCCTCAGCAAAGCACCCGTCACTCTTACAGCTCTTTCATGCTGTTACCACATACCAGTATATCACAAGTAAATTTTTCAGGCGAGCTGCCATATCAGATTTTTTTTTTGTGGGTGGTCCTCGAGAACAGTAGGCCCCTGTCTGTATTACCAGTCTTGATAACAGACTGTTTACAACATTAGCGTTCAATGGTTTAGACGGGGTTTTTTTCTCCTCCCTCATGTAAATTGCTTGTCTAGACAGATTTGGAGCTTCAATCTTTGTGAGAGTAAGGCCTTGACTGATGTAATCCATTGACTGAGTACATTGTATTGTTAAAAGCATTCTTGCTCTGCATAGTTCCCATTTGCCTTACTCTAACTTTTTTCTTGAGTGGCCGTCTCCTTTCTAGGACTAGTTCAGTAACTGAAATCCATATGAGTTGAAGATTTGCTTTTTGCATCCCACAACTGTAAATTATTTTTGCTTGCAACAACTTTACTCAACAACCAGTAATTTTGGGGGAAAAAAGAAAAAGAAAGAGTCAAAATTAAAAAAAACAAAACAAAACCAGCAACTCATAACTCTATACTGGCCTACACATTCAAAACCATTAATGAATGCTTGCACTGAGATACCTAAACGGAGCCTGAAGTTCAAAAAGCTTTGATTTTCAGAAAACTGTGGTCCTTACTGAATGCCAGCTTGAAGTGAACCCAATCTGCTAACACTTTGGCATCACTCCTGAGTGACCATGCACACACATACACACAGGAGCAAAGCAGGGGGAATGTAATCAGGACGAGCATATGACAGAAAGACAATGAGGTTCTTACGATGTTTTGCCTTGTGTGCTACACTGTACTTTCAGAGCCTGTTTGCTTCTTTCCATAGGTCCACTGCTTTTCTTTCTAGCTCCCTTCTCCTCACTGGTCAGAATAACAGGGGAAGTTTAGTTGCCTGCAGTAAAATCCCCAAATACACCATTTTTTAGAACAGTTGTAGGTAAAACACACTCTTGAAGGGCCTGCCATCCCAGGCTCTTCATTTAATGCTCTTGCACTGTCATCAGTAGGGTGATTGTCTCACGTCCCCAAATAAAATGGTAGTTCCTCAAGCTCTCTGGCACCCAGCCCACAAGGAAGTGTCTTGTGCCATGTGTGCACAAGTATCTTGTGCCATGGAGGTTCCAGAGCTGAGGGGAACTGGAACCAAAGGTGGCCTTCCCTGTTGCCTTGTTGGTAGGTGTTGCATTTTTTTTCCACAGTATTGCCCTGGTTGGGCCAAAATTGGCATACGGTGGGTAGCTGGTTGCTGAAGCAGCCGCAAGAAGCACAAGTCTCACTAGATGGAGCTCTTCTTCCAGCTGCATGGACCCTGAAATGTTGAGGTGTCGTGTAACTTGGGACCAGTATTGTTCAATATCTTCATCAAAGACACAGACAGTGGGATTGAGTGTATCCTTAGCAAGTTTATGGGTGACACCAAGCTGAATGCTGCAGTTGATACACTTAAGGGAAGGGGTGCTATCCAGAGGGACCTGAAGAGGCTTGAGGAGTGGGCCAATGTGAAGCTCATGAGATTCAACAAGGCCAAGTGCAAGGTCCTGCATCTGTGTTGAGGCAATTTCCAGTACCAATACAGGCTGGGATATGAATGGTTTGAGAGTAGCCCTGCAGAGAAGGACTCAGTGATACCAGCAAATAGAAAATTTACATATGAGCTGGCAATGCGTGCTTGCAGTCCAGAAAGCCAACCACCTCCCAGGCTGCTTCAGAAGTGTGGTCAGCAGGTTGAAGGAGGTGATTCTGCCCCTCTGTTCCACTCTTGTCAGAACCCACTTGGACTACTACAGCCAGTACTAGGGTCCACAGTACCAGAAATTGACCTGTTAGAGTGGAGGTCAGAAGGCTGGAGCATGTCTCCTATGAAGAAAGGCTTAGAGAGTTGGAGTTGTTCAGCCTGGAGAACAGAAAGCTCCAGGGACACCTTATTGCATCCTTTCAACATATAAAGGGGTCTTACAAGAAAGCTAGAGGGAGATGGTTTACCAGGGTCTGTAGTGACAGGACAAAGGACAATGGATTTAAACTGAAGCGTAGGTTCAGAATGGACATAAGGAAGACATTCTTTACTGTGAAGGTGGTAAGACACTGGAACAGGTTGCTCAGGGAAGTTGTGGGTGCCTTCTCCCTGGAAGCATACAAGTTCAGGTTGGACAGGGCTTTGAGCAACCTAGTCTGTTATGCTGGAACGTGTCCAGAGA